>PVKA01005119.1:0-93215 GCA_004027165.1 Ctenomys sociabilis
TCACGATGTATACTTCATTTTTATACTTTTATACTTTTCTGCTGGATGGTTAAGACCCAGATAGATTGAAACTTATATATCAACACATGAACTTTATATTTCCTATGTGGTCATTGAAGTCTTCTCAGGGTTTATCTTGTAGTCCTGTACATTATTCTGTAGTTCCTTTGTCTGTGTCATCCATGTGGATGAGTCACGGGGAGAGTCACATGAAGAGAAAACTTTCTCTCAAGCTCTCACATAGAGCAAACTGGTCAAGCATTGGCCGTGACAGAAAGATTTTAAAGATGCTTTTCTACCAAGAATATGGAGGAAAGTTGTGCATGAAACTATTGTCCACTAAAGTCCTTAAGAAGTAAGAGATATGATTTCTTCAACAAAGCAGAGACCTTTAAGATCAAAATTACAGGCTTTTATTGTGTTAAGGACTGTGATAGTTGTACGTGTTAGAGACCCAACTACACTCAATTTAATCAACACAGAGTATGGGTTCACATAATAGAAGGAACATTAGGTATATTTTGCATAGCAAAAACAAGGTAATAGAAGATATGGGCTTATTTACTCTGACCCTTGAAGGGAAGGGGCGAATGGCTTCACAGTATTTTTTTCTGATGTTTGGCCTTATGATGGTCACATAAATTTCATCTGGGAACCTCATAATAATATAATTTGGGGATGATCACATAAATTTCATCTGGGAAGCTCATAATAATATAATTTGGGGATTATATAATAATGTTAGGGGGATAGCTGAAAGAGAGTTAAAGGGGTTTTAGATATGTAATAAATACATTATGCATGTAAATAGAGATTTCTTAAAGAAGTAGTTTTTTGGCTAATAGGTGAATGGGGTTAAGATGTTTAAATATATAAATTTAGGGTGCAGTAGTATTTTGAGAATAAATATGCTGTAATGCATATATAATAAAGTATGAGAAAATTGTGAAAATAAGCATTTAATTACAAGTCAGACAGCCTTGAATATTCTAAATTAGAATTCTGGACTTATGTTTCACCTGCACAACTTATTTCAAATGAGTGATATTTGTTAAAAAGTCCTCACCAAAATTGCTGACAGATACTTGAGCATCATTTACAGCATGGTTTCTAAGCGTTCTTTATTTCAGAACAAACATTGAATAAAGCAAAGCATTTATCTCTTTTATTTTAGATTAGTGCCAGTTTTTATTTAGCTTAGCAATTAAGTGGAAGTGATAACATATTAAAACCCTACCCATGATCTGTTAAATTTATATGGCCCTGACAACAAAAGAATAAAAAATACTCTGAGTATGTCATTTCTGAAGCTGCATATGACCCTAATGTATGCTTGCTTATCTGACAGCAGACCTGTGTGTTGGAAATCATATACAGCTCACACCAAAACCCAGATCAAACGGCCATTTCCACTCTTTCTTTGGGTTATATTTTTATCCTAGTCGCATGATTTCCAAACTTCTGTCAACAAAACTATCTTTGTAATTCTGAGGTCTGGCTGGTTTTCATCCATTAAATCTTTGCTGTGATAATCTATGCTATGCTTCAAAGAGGTTGAGTAAAACAAAATTTAGCTTTCAGATTTGTCTCTCCAATTAAACATGTGGTAATTTGATGGGCAAAGAAGTAAAAGTTTTTTTTTATTATCCCATGTCATAAAACAGACAGACAGACAGACAGACAGACAAATAGACAGACAGCCACAGAGATACAGAGACAAAGACAGAGACAGAGACAGAGAGACAGAGAGAGAAACAGACATACCAAGAGACTGACAGACCCAGAGATTGACAGACAAACCAAGACAGAGACTTATTGAGTAACTTTTAATGCATCATGATGGTAATATCTAAATGGATTTGCATTTGAGTATATTTGAGCTAAACAAGATTGATATAAGTTTTTAAGTGGGGTCCTCAATCAATGTTGTTTACAGCTTGGGCTTTTACTGCATCTGTTGGGTAAGGCTGACCAACTGAGTGATCCATTTAGATTTCTTCTTGGCCAGATTCCGCAATAGAGTCAGACAGTCTAATTAATCCTTGGATTTTCTTTGCTCTTATCTTTCCTATTTGATGACTCATGTATAGAGGTGCAAATACAGTCATTTTGAATGAAAGAAGAAAATATGGTCATGCAACTATTGGCAAAATTTAGTTAAAACATAGTATATAAAATCTACACTGTAGAATGTTAAAGGGAAATGACAACAAAGTGTTACTGTCTGAAATGACTAAGGACTTTATCTTAAGAAGGTATGATACACTCCATACATTTTATTTTTTACAAATGATTTTAACACATTTTGTTTTTTCTGCATGTAATGTAAGATTTTACAATAAAATAAAGCAACTTAGTGGTATGTAGATGACATATATTAATTCAGCTGAATGTCTATATTAATTAAAATGTTTTGGAATGTAATTTCATCTGGCTACCTACAAGATTATTTTTACTTAAAAATGGAAATATTTAAATTAAAATATTAGTCCATGTATACTATCTAACTCTTAGAAAAATCTAAGAGTTCTTTAAAACTCCAATATAAGAAACAAACAAACAAAAAAAAAAACACACAAACTCTTCATTTAATTCACAGAAGATCCAAAGGAACAAGTGTTTTCTGACATCAGAATCATGTAGTTGTCCTTTTTAAGAAAAATGATTGTAATACTTAAATCTTGCACATGCCTACAACCCCAGCATTCAGAGCCTGAGGAAGGACTGGGAATTCAAAACAAACAAAAGCATAGCAAACTCTTTCAAAAACTGTGAAAGGAATTTCAAACATAGATATTTTTCCTTTTGGAAAATAAAAATATTTTGTACATTCTACTTTTGATGACTAGAAATGCAAAGTTCTTAGCTGCCTTTTCCATTAATTTGGGGACTTGGAAGCATCTTAAGTAACATCTATCCTTTTCTAAAATCTTATTACATCATTCACCTTACAAGTTCACCAAGAATGAAATGCTTATTCTTATTCCACTGTTTCATAAAGCAAGTTTTAGATCCTTGCCCTGAGAAAGCACAGATAAATGAAAATGACCCTGTTCAAATGAAATAAATGTTAGTATGTCTTGAGATATAGTTCACAGTATGCTTTATTTCAGCATAAGTTTATTAAAACTATAACATTTTATGTTTTATCATACTTACCAAACTTTGAGTCATATAAATATTGATTTTATTCTATCTATATATCTATCTATCTGTCTGCCTGTCTGTCTGTCTGCCTGTCTGTCTGTCTGTCTGTCTATCTATCTATACAACTATTTCATGTATTTCTTATGATGAATCATCAACTATTTTGTTAAGTAAAAATACAAGTGATTCCAATAATTTTTGCAAACTTCTAGCCCTTTCATTTGAACTTTCTTATAGGTCATCAAAATTATTTTGATTGCCTTATCCAGTGTGGTACTGCTTGAAAGACAGTCAACAAAACATCAGCAATAATCAGCAGCAGTGAGGAGAGACACAGGGCAAGTGGTGCAAAAATGTGTCTATTTGTATTCTTAAGTCTTAAAGTACCATCAATTTAGTGAATGCCCATAATAATTTTTTTTGTACTCAGGACTTTTTACTTGCCAGGCAGGCACTGAAGTCACTGAGCTGTCTCCCAATATGCCATGGATTCTAGCAGGAACATATTTTCTCTCTCTTTCTCTCCTACTTTCCTTCCTTCCTTCCTTCCTTCCTTCCTTCCTTCCTTCCTTCCTTCCTTCCTTCCTTCCTTCCTTCCTCCCTCCCTCCCTCTCTCCATCTCTCTCTTTCTTTCTTTCATCTTTCTTTCTTTCTTTCCTTCCTTCCTTCCTTCCTTCCTTCCTTCCTTCCTTCCTTCTTTCTTTCTTTCTTTCTTTCTTTCTTTCTTTCTTTCTTTCTTTCTTTCTTTCTTTCTTTCTTTCTTTCTTTCTATCCTCCTTTCTCTTTTGTACCAAGGATTGAACTCAGGACCTTGCACTTTCCAGAAAGGCACCTGTGCCACTGAGCTACATATCCGGCCCTCCATTTAATATTTTAAGAGATAAAAAGAAATGATTCTAATTCCTAACACAAATAGGTCAGAAAGTAAGAGACAATGAAGATGAGCTAATGTAGATGCTTCTGATCAAAACTATTTGACCTCTACCAGTGACTATTGTGTGCAGCGACCTGACTTGAGGCCCAGGAACATAACAGATCTTAATTTGTAACTTCAATCCTATGTTCTTTAATTTATTGAGCAAACATGAAGACTGGGTCTCCTTGTTGTTGTCAGTAATGAAGACTGTGTTGAGGAGTAGGACAGGAGTAGTTGTCACCATCAATATTTCCACCCTGTTCTGGAAAATATTCTACATTCAAAAATCACAAAGAATTTATTTTTCTCATTAAATCCATGCTTTCTAAGCAGGAAACAGATAAGCTGGCTGAGAAACACGATGGCTTCAAACACTGACTAACACTGCGAAGAAATATCAAGATAATGAAAAACTGTAAAGCGTATGGTAAGAACAAGCTTGGCACATAATAAAGTAAATATAAAGAATTTATCAAGTCAGAATGCTCAGTAAAAGTGAGTTGACTATGTAAATGAAAAAATTTATAGCTCAAGGCAAAGAGGGAAAATGACTGAATTAATGACTCGAGGTAGAGAAGACAAGTGGCAAATTAATCATCCACAAAATGCCATCATTTCATCTGTCACACACAGAAAGCGGGTCAAATTGGCCTCATATCCTCCTGCTCACTCTGTCCCCAAACTGCCTTCTTGTGATTCACCTCCAGCACTGTCCTTCTAAGTCACACTGGCAGTGCTCCTTACACAGCCTCCCAACGCTTAGCCCCAGGCTCCTCCCAGGTTCTGGCTGTGGACATCACTTATGAATGAACAGGTGGAGTGAACAGTGTAGTAGGTTGGGGAGAAGGAGAAGTGGGGTGAGGATGTGTAATCCTGAAAGGGCCCTTCAACTATTTTACTATAAATCCCTAACAGCAGTGTTTCCAACAAAAATCTGAAAGGAAAATAATTAGAATTTCCTTTCCTTTTCCTGAGGAGTCAGGTAAAGAAAACCACTGTGTCTCAATGAAAAGGGGCCTGCTCTCTCTTCACAGTGATTTCCACCAAGCAATATCCGCAGGTGGGATTATTCTCTCAATGCTCTGTTCAGCTGAAAAAAAAAACTTTCTGCCAGATGGTGATAGCAAGAGAATAAGACCGTATGTCTCAGAGGTGGATGAGTGCCTAGGCTGATGAAAAGACCAATAATCATAAATAAATATACATCAAGGTATTCACCTGTTTCCCGAGCTCTAGAAGATTAGAGCCCTAATTCATGTTGCACAAAACACAATTCCCCTTTCCCAATTCTTTGTAGTATTAACAAAAGTCTTGTGGTGTGTTCTTGGCAGAAAACTCCAGCTACAAGATACCTAACACTTTGTGGACATTAAACATAATACCTTTCAAATGATGATTTAGATCAAGCATGCGATCAAGTAAAGTTATATAGCAGATGTTCTATATTCTAACTGTGAGACACAGGCAACTGAATTTCAACCAAAAAAATTGTAAATCTATTTAGGCTTATTCATGGAGAAGAGGGAAAAGAATAACAAGTCCATTAAGTCTGACACTATCAAATGAATTAGCCATATGTAGAAAATTCCTGACTAGATTAAACCCTTTTATTTACTTCTACACTTAGTCACAAAATATTTGAACTTGTTATAAAGTAATGTTGAGTATATTTTTAAGGAAAACATATATACTATTACAGGGCTGGCCTGATAGCTCAACGAACTAAAGCAACTGCTTAGGCAGATGCAGGGGCTGGGACTTTGAACCCAATGGGCACTGAGACAGCAGTTGAGACTGGGTGTGGTGATGCGTGCCTGTAATCCCAGCACTCAGAAGGCTGAAAAACAGGAGAATCTCTACAAGTCTGATCTACCTAGTGAGACCCTGTGGACCTTGTACTAAATACACACACACACACACACACACAAAAGGATTGTATTACAACAGAAATTACTGGCAGCCATTTTTCTGAGAACCTGCAAGTACTGGAAGTCAAAATCTAAAATCCCAGTTTTGTTCACAAGTGCTGTTTTCCCAGGCTGTGGCAACAAACCCAGGCTTCATAGACTGTCTCACTATGAAAAAGACTAGTAAAGAGCTTCCATTTTAGGTTTAATACCTTTTTGAATGCTCAGGGTCTGTATGCAGCTTGAAAATTATTTGGTATAACATGCTGGTGAATCAATCAAATTCTATATTAAAGACTTTGCTTATCCTTTTGCCTTAATTAGTGATATAATTTCATTCTAGAGCCATTAAATAATGCATGGGTTTTATTTGTTTGTTTGTTTTGTGTCTTTTTGAGACAATGTTCCACTGTGCAGTTTAGCTCAGGCTATCCTGGTACTTGCTGTGACCCTCTTGCCCCAGACAAATGCCAGGATTACAGGTCTGTGCCAAGATGATCAGCCATATGGGCATTTTTAAATCCAAAAGAAAGACAAGAAAAGCATTGCCTTGCTAACTTCTCTTTACGACTTACTATAAAGTCACTGAACTTATACAAATTGAAAACAGTAGGTTAAAGACTAACATTACATTAAAGTGGCAAACTTAACATTGAGCAATATTTAATAGTTCCTAAAAATATGTCCTAAGATTTTGATGCTTATTAAAATTATGATTATTGATAGTTTCATTTTCTCAAAGTGTGCCAAAATATATTACTTAAATCTTCAAGTGAAAAAATGTGCTTCAAGAAGCAGGTTTTATATTTATTTGCTTAAGATTTTTTGAAGAAAGATAATAAAAATATGATGAAATGTATAACTGAGATTACAGAGAAGAACTGGCACACACGAAACTTGCCTCTCTAAATAGAAAATCATGTGGGGGATTTGAGGGTCATAGAAAGTAGGCTAGCTTTATATAGGTTGTAGGAAATCTAACTAACATTATAATATGTGAAAAATAAGTTATATTGATGATGCTGAACAGACTTCTTTCATCTTGTACAATATGCTCTGGTAAACTTATGTTAAAATAGAAACTATATCTTGTAAAGGAAGTACAATCTATGAAAATAAATCTCAGTGTAATCAATTTTGAAGTGTTTTAACAAAAACTCAAGACTGCAATGTTCCCATCTGTCTCTACATAACCTATATAATTTTGATTGTATTTCTCTATTCTGTTTATATCTACACTTATCCATATTTAACCTTTGTTTAAACTAATATATATTCAAAAATTATTCATTGTACATTATGTATTTTTCTCCTTTGTCTTTATGATGTATAGTACAGATTGGTTAATATGATAAAAGGAAAATAAATACTACTTAGTTAATATAATGAGAATGAGTACATATGACTTTTAAAACAGATATTGATATAATGGTACAGTAAAACATTGACACAGAAACCTGTTTTATTAATCATATCATTTTCACAAAGATTGCAAGGTCCTTATTCATGTTCAATTTTTTTCTCATTTGTCATAAATGGCCATTTCAGCCATGCTGAAATGTATTTGTTTTTGCATCAGGTGAGGTACTGTAAATAATAGTCTCCTACCAAGAACATTTTAGTTTTCTTTCAGCACATCTAGGGCTAAATGATGCATTGCAGAGAACATTAGGCTTTTCATCAGGTTTATGTATCTCAAGAGATGTGAGGGGACAAAGTGGCCACTTCCACATTCATTATTCACTTATTGTGTGGTGCACAACAGTCATATATATATATATATATATATATATATATATATATATATATATATATATATATATATGGAATTCCTTGGAATAGCTTCAGATTTAGCTCAGATCAAATAAAAAAGGCAAACATTACTAGGAAAATTGCCACTTGTCAACCGTTCCATGGCCCATGATATGGTGATGCAGTTCTCTAAACAGCACATGCCAGGAAAGTGACACTTAACAAAACTAAAACTAGTACAAAATTGAGCATAGCTGGTCCAAAAATATTGGTGAGGGAAATTAATACACGTGTGGCATTTGTGCTGACTAGCATTTCTTCCTAAGCTTCTAGCAAGCCTGCATTTCTTGTCTATAGAGTGCCTCTGAGAAATGGGAAGCAAAATCACGTGAGACTCGTGATCCATAAGTTAACGAAGAAAAGATGAGTTGCCATCATTCTAATTAAAAGTGCAACACAATGACTCACCTCTCTCTTAAGAAGCTGAAAATTAAAAATCATTCAACATACTAAAAACACAAAGACTAATTCAAATGTTGCTTCAAGTAATAACCTCCAAGCAGATCCCAGAACTATGTAGAGAACTCTTTGTTTCTCTCCCTAGGTGGTATTTTCATGAACGTAAAATATGAAATAAGTAAATTATGGGAGAGGAGTTTATAACATCTAATAGTTGCTTATATTGTAATGATTAAAAAAATTACTTTCCTTCTCATTCACCAAAAAGTTAAAGAATGCAGTCTACAAATATCCAAATCTTACCTTAGGAGAAACACGAGCAGCCACTGTCTCTTCTTCCCGCTGTAATTCATCTCTTCCTACCCATCTGGGTAGTAACCTATGTATAAAAGCAGAGGTCCTATGTGTTACATTTTACTGGGAAATCCAAATGACATTTCCTTTTACTAGGTAGCTTACAGTGACTAGTTCTTGTCACAATGTTGTCATAGTGATAGTGACATCAGTGTACTTCATCGTAATCAGTGCAGCGATTTATCTGAGAAAAATATCAGCCATGAGTCCCCTTGTATTTTACGTTTAGAGATACTGTCCAATATGCTGTTTAATATATTACAGGTAAAGGACGTGTAGTCAATTGAAAACACTCAGGATTTCAGACTCATTGATAGCTGGATGAATACATCCATATTTCATTACAGACAAAAACACCCGAGCCTGAATGGTGTTGGGCTATCAGTGAACGGAGCCAGGAGATCATTATTAACCGGCTGCTGAGGAAGGTTTTTCTATCAAGTACCTTTGCCAAGTACTCAGGCTCCTCTAGTCAGAGGAGTTCAGTTTAATTATTTCTTAAATCCTTTTTAATTTTTTTGGACTCCGAGAGTGATAGCGTGGTGATAGTCCTCAATCCTGGATTCCATCCTACTCAACCTTGGCAAAATGCTTTTAGTTATTGCCTCTCCTGCCAAAGGCTGTTACAGAAACTTCAGATGTTCTGATCTCACATGGTTCAATTACTTCTGACTCCAGTGCGGTGCAGTCTGTTATCATGAAAACAATGAGGCCAGCTTGGGCAGAGCTTCTCAGACAGGGAGTCCCAGTTCTCAGTCTGACATTAGATCAAAAAATCAAAATTATTACCATTTTCATAAATTAAAATGTATTCTTTAAAAAAACTAGTTATTTTAACATCATACATAGCACTGAGCTTTCTGCAAAAAGGAATTAAAGGATTTTTAAGAATAATAATTCTCAAAGAAACACCAATGCCAGTTATTAAGTAATTCCGTGCTGAAATCTTTTTGGGGAAAAGGACTTCCTGTCTCAGTTCAGGACACATGTGTCCATGGCTGAAGGTGCAGCCTCACTTTGAGAAGAATATAATGTTCTTCATGGATGTGTAAATCTGGCCAGTCATCAGTTCCTTTTCCTGCTGAGAGTAATTAATTATACTTGAAGTCAACAACCATCAGAGACTGTCTGGGTAAAGTACATTTTATCATGCATAGACTCCAGACTAGTACAAGTATATTTCTTAAATGTTTGCTGACTTTTGTTCAAAAATTTAACTCATCAAATATAAACTATGAATAATTTAGCTGCATTGTATTCAAATAACTATTTGCTTCATTAAATTCTCTGATTTCTTTGCAGTTGGACTCCAAAAAGCAGTGTTGATCTTTTGCTCCCCCTTTAGGTTCAGCAAAAAGGAGCAATTTAGGTAGGATCAGCCATACCAATCTGTGGTGAAGACTCTTGATTGGTTAAAAGTTGCTATGTTAATTAAGGACTTCATTAACAAAGACAGCTTTTATAGAGCTGCTCTAGCTCCAGTGCTGTTAATAAAAATAGTGTTTTCATATGAAAGATTTAAACAAGGCTTGGTATTTAAGTTTTTTATATTGACTTTGTGCTTTATCATCTCAGATTGGTTTAATGTGAGCCAGTTTAGACACTGGAGATTGAATGGATAAAAGCATTTGGCCTTCTATGTATTATGTCCTTCTTTTTATTTATTTAATTTATTTATTTATTTTTATTTTATTGAGAAACAAATAGCAATGAGACAGTATCAAAACTGATTAATGGGACAGTTTCAATAATGACTACATTGTGCATTGTTTTCTTCTCAGTGGTTATCTATAGTATCAGAAGCAAATTTTATTTTTTGGTGGAACCAGGGATTAAACTCAGGCCCTTGTGCCTGGCAGGCAAGCACTTATTCTACTGAGCCATTCCCCAGCCCCTATTACATTCTTAACTGTTCCCATCCTCATTGTAGCTCAGACCCTACTTATCTCTCTTTTGCTGGAGTCTGGCTATTGTACCTTACTCCTTCCCAGCACGGCCATTGCTACAAAGGTGTGTAGCTGTGTACCCTCCCATCAGCTTTCATGGGCTAGAAATAGGGTCACCCTGCTTGCTGTCTTCAGTCTCAGCACAGATTTCAGCAGCTGATGTTCTGTATTATCAGCACAGTGGCAATGCCTGCTTAATGTAGACAGTGCGGTAGAAATAGCCATCTGTGTCAGATTCACATACACACTGGATTTCTATATGTGAACGAATTTATGTATCAGACATATATCAGGCTCTATATTTATATATAAGACATGTATAAGTATACACATCAGATATGTGCAAATATATACCTATGAAGAGGGAATTTTAGAATACAGCATGGTAATTTTTTAAATTTTATTCTTTTTGTGTTCTAGGGTAGGGTCTACAGGGTGTTGAAGACCTACAGGGTAGGGTCTGATCTCACTACTAGATCAGACTCATGGTGATTTGCCTGTTTGCAATCTCTCAAGAGCTGGGATTACAGGATTGCACCACCATGCCCAGTCTCAATTCCTGTCTCAGCACACCCCAGAGATGGGGTTGGCACAGTAGATCTGGTGAATCAAACCCCTAATCCCTGCACCTGCTTGCATGTGCTTTAATCTGCTGAGTTATTTGGCTGGTCCTAGTAGCATAGTAAATGTGATGCTTACTTTATTTGTCTTTCACATGGATAAAAAATCAAATCAGCTTTTCCAGAGCACAACTTCCTCAAGAGCTCTGAATTTTTCAGCTTTGGAAATCCTCACCAGGTTTGAGTTAGGTATTTTGTACATTAATCCATGATGGTGCACAGTTGGATGGAGTAAGCTGAATTTCAGACTCCTCAAGCATTTTCCAGTTAGGAAGCTTGTAGAGTCTGGGGCTCAAGGCTTTCTCTAATTTTCTGTACTTGATCCTAGAACAGGGTGAGTGTGCAGGAGTCCCAGGATGATGACTTGAAGTTGGGTTAAAAAAAAAAAAAAAAAAAAAAAAAAAAAAAAAAAAAAAACTTTCTTGGAAGGGAAAATGTGTACTCCCAGAGAGGGCCCAAACGTGATTTGTGACATCATCTATTTAGCCAGCCAATAATCATGTGTCAGATATAAGAGGGTGACCAACAGAATCTGAAAAATGATATCTGAGTGGAATTACAAAGTGTGTTCCAATTATGAATCACACTATTTTTCACATTATTTTGTGATGATGTTGCAGTGTATCTCTCATGGCAAGGTAGTAGTCATTCTTTTGCATGCTTTGAACTAACAGATTAATGAAGTTTAGAAAAGCAACAAAGAAAAAGTGATTTCTTTATACAACCCACAGGAGGAGCTGTGCTGGTCAAGGTCAGATAAGTGCCAGACATCTTGGTAGTAAGCTGAAGGATAGGAGAAGTGGATGACCCTGTCTCTGGATCACTAGCCACTGGCAAAAATGTCCATTCACTTGGAGGTGGGGAATAAGGAGGAAGGGAAAGGGGAAGTGAAGAAAAATTAAGATGAGTTATGTATTGTACCAACTCCCCACAAGATATGTAAGCATTGGGTACTGCAACCATACTGTAAAAATTTTAAAAGCCAGAAAATAAATGAAGACACTCTTTATCTGTTTCACAAAGAATATAACACAGACTGTTGCAACTTTCATAAAAATTTATTTTAGATAATGGGGGAACACCAGGATCATAGATCAAGTAAATAGGTAGTTCAAGAAATGTGACAGTATTTCTATAGTCAAAAAGAAAAAAAATATATATAGTAATGTCATGTTTCACATGGGCAGCATCAGAGGAGAGGCAGGGTGGACTTTGAGACTGAAGTTGAAGTCACCTCTACATGTGAGGTCTTTGGATGGTGTGACATAATTGGAGGGAATTTTAACTCCAAAATCAAGTTCCTGAGCCAAGAGAATGCAGCCTGGGCCATGGCACTGAGATAGCCTTTCTAAGGAGATGACATTTGAGTTGCTGTGTGTCTCGTCTATGGATCTGCAGCGAAGCAGAGTCTCTTCTTATACTTGGAGCCACGGTTGAGGCTGAAAGCTTGACTTGTTGGTACCCTTTCCATGGTCATTGGATGGATGTACAGCTGAGACAGGTGATGTTGGCCCTTGTCACATTTCTCTAATTCAGCCAAAAGCCAGACAGTAAGTGACGACTGGTACTATCAAAGCTGCAGTAAGCACAGCTGAGCCTGATACTCCAAGGCTCTGTTGTAAATGGGTTTTAAGCTACTCAGGTACATGTCGTGAATAGGATGCCACCCTTTTTGATATTTATGATACCTGTGGCTGAGCTGGGAGTGTCAGGCAGCCCATCCCAAGGAGATCATGAGCCCTTCATCAGTTCCTGGTTATCAACTTGGCACTTTAGTTGTACTCAAATCCCTGAAATGTCCTGTTCGGTATTTGCTAGGGTGAGACAAGGGCTCAGTTGTGTTTTTGAGCCTCTGAGAGGAAACCAATGGAATGACTCAGATCAAAAATAAGATGAACACTCAGGAGATGGTGGATAGCTACATGTGGCTGGGCTTAGCTGTCTGATGCTAACTTTCCTCCATAATGAATTTGCAATAGGTGATTTTCATTTAACCTTTTGGGTTACGCTGTTGATTTTACTTTTATTTGTATTATCTTTATTTTTAAGTGGAGTTTTCTATCAGCCTCCTTGTTGGTTAAAACCAAGGGAATAGAAATGACTCTGCAATATAATTTTGCTTCCTGGAAAAGGACAAGAGAGAGAAACTGACCAATAATCTTAACTTTAGAAGCTAAATATTAAAGATCCTCTGGTTGTGGTGATTTTGGGGTTCAGTGGCTCTCTGGTCAACAACAGTAATCTATAGCTAACAACTCCTAGAGAAATCCTTGCTTTAGATCTATCCATTGCCCATTATGGATAAAGATTGAATGGAAAATCATGAAAATCAGGGAAAATATTTAAAAGCCAAAGAGATAATAAATCTTCATATTTGTAGAAGTGAAACATCATCTTCTGTTTACATATAAGAAAGGGAAACAGATTTTTAAGTTAGTATGTGGTTTGAATAAGAAAATGGCCTTGAGTTGAAAAATATTAAACGTTTAAGACAAGATATAGACCAATATAGGAATTTAGTTGCTAATATACAATTTAAATAAGGGTTCTCCTAGGAGTTCATTGGTTCTCTAAATTAGACAAGTTATCTGGGCTTGTTTTGGAAATGAAAGATTCTTTGAATGACTATTTCTTTCAAGGTTAAAGGGTTTTGGTTTTTCAGAAGTGAAATGTATGCTTTGGATTGTTCCCAATGCCTGTAAAGAAGTTAAAGAGCATCTTAGTGAACACTTGTTTTCTGGCCTTAGTACATGTAGAGATAAGTAGACTTTGATTTAGATTCTGGATATCTATAAGGCAAGAGAATCCTAAGGTTCCTTATTATGAAATGACACCTCTTAGACAATTACCCAAGAATTTCTATGAATGCGCTGGTGGGGTGATATCCTGACCAGCAGACAGACAATGCTAAGATGACTCTCAAGCTAATTCTGCTCACCCTTGGGTCCTCTCCTTTCTTATTTACTTTCTTTACTGCTGGGACAATATAATCAAACCCCCAACTGAAAGTAAGAGGTCCTTATTTTGGCTCAAATTTTATTCCACAGTCAGCTTGCTCCAAGGTGGGTGGCATAGTTGGGGGACATGATGGAGGAAACTCTGCTCATCTCTTGTGGAAAGGAAGCTGACAGGAAGGGAACAGCTGGAAAGCAATGTAAAACTTTCCATGCCACTAGTACCAGCTTCTTCTGAGCACCTCCTAAAAAGTTAGGTATAAATTCACCCAGTCCCATTATCTTCTTAAAGTTCCATATTCCATATGGTTTGTTCATGGAACAAACCATAACATGTGCTTTATCAAGGCCATGATAAAGAAACAGAGGATAACCACTTATGGTGCTCAGCTGTACTATTCATACACTGTAGTCTGAAGCATGGTTGATCTTCACTCAGTTCATGCCAGATGTCTCCCTCAAAGTCCCAAAGCACCTGGGCCGGCATCATTTACTCCAGCACCATGTCATCATCTGTCAATGGATAAAGGACAGTGAATGCCACCCCTTCCTCTAGGTGGAATATGACAGAAGGCCCATCTTTGTCTCCATCTTATATCAGCAAGGCCTCTGTAGCCATGCTGAGCTCATGGGGCATTGATCTGAAGACACAAGGTGAAGTAGACAGCTGAGTGTGAAGATTTATGGGCTCAGGCTCTGTGAAGGTCTCTAAATCCAGTATAACTCTGTATGTGGCCAGCATTTCTTGCTTTCATGACATATGGCACAGAGCCAGATGGTCAGCTTCTTGTATCAGGACCCCTTGACAAGAGCCAAGAGACTCTAAGAAGCATGTCAAGAGTTGACCACAGACTTCCACAGATAGGATTTGAGTCCACGAAGGGAAGGGACAGCCATTTCCCCCTAAATCAATGATTTTAATAAGAAAACTATTTTTAAGAGACAATTACTGCTCGTTGTTCTGCAGTCCTTGCAGTCTAATCTTCAGCTGAAGATAAGTATTGTGATTGCAGAGATCGAGAGTTCAGGGACTATTTTTAGGCAAAGATAAGCCCTGTTGTAGTTTTCTATTATGAGGAATATATCCACTTAAGGGATATATTCAAGAGTTGGTTTTCTGTGGACTTTCGTTCTCTTTCCATGGAAATCGCACCTTGTAAGACCATTTTATCTCCAATCTTTTGCCACAGCTGTCATGTTCACACATACATGGGTACTTTCCCTCATGAAAAGAGAACATTGCTTTGGAGATTAAACACAGCTGTGTGAGTTCTGCTACTGTCTTCTTTTAGATGTTAGCGTACATCATTTTCTGAGATGTACATTTTCATAGGTTGCTTGCAATAACTCCAATTTGTGTCTTTATGGCATCGTTCCATAGTTCTCTTTCTATGGATTTCTCTCATGGATTTTGGAAGCTCTGTCCTTGTTCTGCCAGAAAGGGCTTCTCTCTTAACACCAGCTGCCCTATGGATCTAACCACATCCTTCCAGTCTGCCAGGTGAGGTAAATCATCTCCCTTATGTATGCTTCAGGGTAACTCTGGAATATTGGTTCAATTTCATGTTGGCACTGATGGCTTTCCAGTTGCAAGTATTTTTCATTTTCTTCCTATAGGCTTCAAAATTATCTACATATTTCTTTCATTGACTTGCACTCAGATGCAACATTTTTTGTTCCCATAAACTTGTGAATTTTTAAGTGTCTTCTGTCAAATGCACAAATAAAGGACATTTCCATAGTGTGCTTCAGGAAGCAAGGATTCTTTTGGCAGCCCCTGATGAAGTATTTGCCACATTTGTCATGAAGCTAAGCAAGTGGCCTCTCAAGAGTGTGATCACAAGATTGTGCACTGTGGCTCAGCCCTCCCACCCATGTGAAGAGTGTCTTGCTGTGGACAGGGACAACACCAAGGCCAGCTCTTCTGCAGGTCAGGGGCACTGCATTGACATGAGAATCACAGTCACATACAGTGAGATGAGGAGCCCCTTGCATTAGTCAGGTGAAAGCAGCTGATGTTTGCCCAACATCACCCAGGCCAGCTGATTTTATTTTGCACGGATTTTTCCAGTCTTTCTGTCAGAGCGTCTTCCTGTGGACAGGGAGTATACTACTGTATACAGTGGTCTGGCTTATAAGTAACAGTAGCAGAGAGACTAAGAAGTGTTAGGAAAGGAGAAATACATTGCCACTACAGTGCAGAAGGACTAAATGATGTTGGGCAGTTATGTCCACAAGTGTGCCAAATGAGTCTCCCCGAAGAAACATGACATCCTCCACCTTCTGGAGGAAGGTGTCTGCATTAAGCTCTTGTCTGGAAACTCCATTGAGTATAGACATAATCATGAAGCTGCTCCTTGGCAGAGGTGAGGACAGCGTACAACTCCAAAGACACTGAAACAGCCACTGGAAAACATATTATCAAGGCGTGTAATAGCAAACTGTTGACAGCTGTTTAGGTGAATAGAATCACAACATCTTTATAATACTGGGTACTGAGTCTAGAGACGTGGAAAAGGCACATTAAAGTTTCAGTAAACCACTGAGGTGCCATTCTCTATTGTTTAATTTCTTAAACATTCAAGAATAGGGAAATGTTCTACTGAATGAAAAGTCATGGGTATAATCACATCTTTATTAATAACACCTCATATAATTACTTTTAATTTGTGAATATTGTTTTATAATTTATACTGAGCCAGCTTTTGTACATGGGGGATCTATTGAGTCCCTCTTCTAACACGAATTTTTGAATTACAAAATCTGAATTTTAATTCATTTCACACCCGGAATGGGACATTTTAAGGCAATAAATACCATAGCTTTGGGAAATTGAGGAAAGACTATAGTTAAAGAGAACAATGACTACATTTATACAGGATATTTAGTTAACACATTGCAAACACCACAATGTCTAAATTCAGTTGGATTTCATAATATAACATAATTGCATCTGGAGAGATAGCTCAATAAAATAAGTGCTTGCCTGGCAAGTGCAAGGCCCTGAGTTCAATCCCCAGTACCACACACACACACACACACACACACACACACACACACAAAATGTAGCAAGATTAAATCTGTGAAGGTCTGTCAGTTATTTATTTTAAAAAATGTTAAAATTTGTTTAGAACTCACATGAGAAGGGCAAAGAGGTCCAAAGTATTTAATTTCTTGTTATTACAAAAATAGTTTTCATCTGATTTTGGATCTCTTCTGTGTTCATTTTATGAACAAATGCAATATATATTGCATTTATATAAAACAATATATATTATGTATAAATATATATAATGTAAAATATTGTGTTTTATATCCAGTTATATCAAATAATTGTTTTTCTTGTAATATTCTCTTCCTGAATCATAGATTTCTGATCTCCCTCTGTGTGGGCTCCTGACCACCTGAAGTTGTGGATTTTAAGTTTCTTATAGTCAAGACCCTCTAGGTGGTTCCAGGAAAAGAGTGGGGACAGTTGTGGGTTATGGCTCCCAAGGAGCTGCTCTTACCCTAAGGCTTCCACATCCACCTCTGAATACACGTGCATCACTTGAGAGCTGTAATAGAGTCTCCTTGGAGGAGCACGGTAGCTTCCTTATCCAGAGACTCAGTTCTTTCTCATTCTGCCAAGAAGGGCCATTTATCAGGGACTAGCACACTGGTTAGTACTGCATTACTTAAGCAAGTGGGTAACTTTTGTTGGTGAGGGGTGCCACGGTTTAGGGCTAAAATGTCCCTCAACCATTGCATGCATTCAGAGTATTTTTTTCTTTTTGGTGGTATGAGGGATTGAAATCAGGACCCTGCACTTGCCAGGCAAGTCCTTATTCTACTGAGCTATCTCTCTGACCCCAGAGGTGATGTTTTTGGAAAGTGAATGAAACTTGGGTCCCTACACTGTAGCAGGATTAATTTATTGATGGATGAGTTCATAACCACCTGTGCTGTTAGGAGCTGGGGCCTGGCTGGGAGATGTGGGCCATTGCAGCTGTGGCCTACAGGAGTACATTCTTATTCACAGCTCTTTTCTTCTCTTTCTTGGCTTCCTGGCTGCTGTGAGGAGAACATTCTGTCTCCACCAGGCCCTTCTGCCATTCTAACCATGGGGGATTCTGGGAAGAGACATTTATTTCCCTATCTCAATTTCTTTGGATTAGACATTGGGCTGATTATCTCCAAGCATGAAGCCCATAAAATTCCTGAGTGTCTTGATGGGTTTGCAAAATTCTCTTATGGCAACAACAAAACATGCAACAGGAACAATATGTTTCTATTCCACCTCAGGGCGGCAAAAGGCCTGCATGGTACTAAGGGGAAATGAGGAAGGGAAGATCTGCTTCTGTTCTTTGGAGGAGCTCCAGTCTTTACCTGAAGCATGGAGTCACCCCCTCCACTCCAGGGAAATGTTGCCTCTTCCACTGCAGATGATGCAGCCTTCTGTCATGGACCCATCGGTCTCGTGATATGGACATGGGCAAGGCCCTGCAGCGACCTCCAGACCTTCACCTGAATCCTTCATTCTCCAGTGGGTGGATACCTGCTTCCTCATCTAGCTTTGTAAGCAGGTCTTCATAAGAAATATGTGTGTATATCTTGTAGTATGTCTGTCTCTCTAGTAAACAGAGTATGACTGACATACTCTCACCTTCATTTCCAAATTGGAGTCTAAAGAATCATGAGAAAATGATTTTCTGGAGATTAATTCATCCTGGATATGCTATTTTGCTACCATAGACCTTATCAACTACTTATTATTTTTTTCTGTCTATCTATTTACCTCAACAAGGCTTTTCTTTTTTCTTTGAGATTGTTGCAAAGTGCCTGTGAAAAGGACAAAGTTTCTGGTGACTGTCATTACCATTTATTCAACAGAAGAAATTTTGATAGTTCTTATGATAGCTGCTAAGTGCGCTAAGGCAGGAGGATCTGGAGTGCAAGGACTACATGTACCACTTAAGCTAGGCACTGACTGCACATCCGAAGTTCCATCCTAGAAGAGGGGAGAGAAAACTTTTAGAATAAGATGATGATATTAATTTATTATCAAACTAGAAATTAGAACTATATATATATTAAGCCATCAACACAAATTATAAATACCTATATTTTTATGGGAAGTGATTATTTGAATTTATATGTTGCAGTTGCTATGGAATCTATAATCAAAAGTAGGACAGATAAGAAAATGGGAGAGAATTATTGTATGGCATTATATGTATAACATGTTTTCTTCCTGATTCTCATAGGAATTTTTGTTTTTGTTTACTTTGCTTTCTATTTTTATTTTTTGTTGTTGTTTACTTTGCTTTCTATTTTTATTTTATTTTTTTGTACTGGGAATCAAACTCACCACCTTGTTCTTGCTACACACAAGCAATGCCACTGAGCTACATCCCTGTCCAGGAATGAGCTTTGAAAATATGTTAATACCTTCCCTACCACAATCATTTTAAAATAAAATTTGTTTTCAAAAACCTGGACAAAACATTATTATTAATCTTGTTTTCCCTATGCTCCATTATACATTTGTTGTTTATTGTTGATGTTCATAAATGACGTCTTCACAGCCTTTCTAGGCTTGGGCTGGAGAATGTTTGCTTCCTGATTCTCATGGGAAATTTTTGTTATTAGTTACTTTGTTTTCTATTTTTATTTTTATTTTTTTGTACTGGGAATCAAACTCCCTTTCTGAAACTTTGAGTGATGCCACATTCCAACCCCTTCCTCTCTCTGTCAGTCTCCACACCCCAAGCCACCGTGCACCAGCACAGGTCAGCCCCACAGAATCACAGTCACTCTAAAGAATACCTAAGAATTGCTCCTGGGCCCACCACCTCATCATACCTTATGTCTCTCTGTTGTTTCTGCAGAAGCTGAAAGACAGAGAGGGTAGGGTAAGGATAAAGAAAAGGGAATCAAAAATAGTCAAGCATGATATATAACAACCATTTTTCCAAAAATAAATACAATCATTATGTATTACAAACATATACCAATATAATTTTAAAAGGAAAATTGTTGTGATACTTCCTATTAAAAATATTCAATAAATGAAGAATAAATTGAAATATTTTTGTATAATCTATGGATTATAATTTGATAAAATATGCTGAAGTTAGAAATGCAAACATCTCCAATCTAGACATCTCATTCTGGGACACTTAATTCTACAATTACTTTTAATTTCATGCCAAAATTACAGAAATGAAATGTTATGTACAGAGGAAAATAATGAAATCCAAAAATATACAAAAACTTAAGCAACAACAGACTTCTAGACTATATTATTTGAGCACTCAAGCACTGGAGCCCTTGCTTATAGTGTACTGTTGTGTATCCAAGTACTTTAACAGCACCCAAAATACAGTCAGTGTTCAAAAAAAGTTAATGCACAGTGAATAAATATGGACATTGCTCAGTGAAATAAAGCATAAATCAATGCTTATGCAACACATCTGTGCAAAAAAGAAAAGCAAAATAAGAATTATGTTGATTTGATAAGCTAAATGAATGTCTTTACAATATATGAAAAAATATGTCAATATTTCTAAAGGTGAATGAAGGACAGAAAAGAAAATGGAAAAGGATCTAGGGTAGGCATTATACTTTAAGTTCTATAACTATGTCTCAAACTTGAGAATATATGATTTAGTAACAATTTATATAATTGTGCAAATCTATATTCGATCATAATTATGACGAGGTTTGCAAATAAGAAGAGAATTATGATGTACACAAGCTACAAGAGCACACTGCACTCTAGTAAAATCTCAATAGACACATGGTATTATCATTTTTAATGAAAGAATATAAAAGCTTGGCACTAACTACTTTATGAAGACATAAAACCTAATATTGGGTTATGTGTTCTGTAAATATATAAGAAGACATAAGACTTAGGAGATTTTACTGAAAAGGTATATTGACAATATTGTACATGTTACTACCATGTTCTGTTCTAGTCTATAATTTGTAATTTGCTTAGGGTAAGGAGAATAATATAAAATTTAATTCAGAGCAAGACTCAGCCATAAATTCAAGAAGATGGCCTAGACTGCATGGATGAGTGGCTACACGACCTTGACGTTGCTGACTTCAGAAGGAGGCTCCAATGAGTGACATTTCACTTGCTAATAGCACTGCTTTAGTAGGAGTTAGAAATATGAAACATTTAGAAAAATTGCTATGGAATTTATAATCAAAAGTAAGATGAAATACCAAATATAATAGATCTGGGTACAAGGCAAAGGGTATTAAATATTTTATTTCCTTCTTCACTAGAATGTAATTGTGCCCCAATATACAGAAAAAATTAAAGTTGCAGAAAAAAACAGGTGACATAATGAAGACTGCATCACTACAAATAATAAACATCAAAGTGTAGTTGTTATGTATTTATGCTTTCTTTCTTTTCTTTTTTTGAATTGGGATCGAACTTGAGACCTTGCACTTTCCAGGAAGGTGCTTATGCCACTATCTCCTAGCCCTTATGATTAAATTTTTGAAGAGGAACAGTAATCGTCACACTTTTACTTTTGAAGTAAAAGTGAACACAGTTCTCAGGGTCCAAGTTTCTTAATGTAACACTAATAGATCTGCATAACAATCCCCTCTTTTGGTTTTAAAAATACCACCATTTTTGGGCTGTTTTACTAACTCCTTATTTCTTCCTTTCCAGATTCCTCTAGTGGGTTTCCTTCACTTACCAGCACTTCAATGCAAATGTCAAAAGACTTAGTCCCTACCATTATTATCTTTGCTTTTTAAAGTGTTCATTGGGTGACACCATTAATAAAAAATTCCTGAGAAAAACTTTATATTAACACCTCTGAAATGTATATCTTTACCTTTGTCTTTCCCTAAAACTATAGATTCATATCTCTAACTACTTATTTTACCTGTGTAATTTTAATATCAAAATTCATGTTGTGTCCTGAGTGCATCTATAACTTAACTCCTTGTCTCCTCTCCCTCCTACTTTCACATTTTGCTTACCCAAATAATCCCATTTTCTGGGGGAAAAAAGGAAATGTCATTGTCCCTTACTATACTGCTCTCCCACCCCATACCCAGACATTATCAAATTCTGTTGTTCACCTTCAAACTATGTACAGAATGTTTATAATTATCCAACCTCTTTCCTAGAGGAAAGGAACCTTTCTCTAGAATCTTTCACAAAGGTTATTAAAAGAGACTAGCGTACCTGTTGGAACTCATCCCTTAAAAGGCTATGTTCCACACAATAGCCAAAATAATGCTTTACAATTAAATAAGAATATATATATATATATATATATATATATATATATATATATATATTCTTATTTAATATATATATATATCCCCTGCTTGACCCTCATAGAGTGTTTCCTTTCCAGTTGGAGTTGGAGTCCTCACCATGGCTTCTAGCCCCAAATGGACTTCCCTGCCTGCTGCCACCATCCATTTCCCACCCTATCCCACTCACTCTGCTGTGGTCCTACAGGCTTCCGGATTTTCCTTAAGTACAAACCATCCCTGATTCCTTTCTCTCAAAGGTCCTCATTTAATTCAACACTTCTGTGGCCCCCAAATTACTAGGTTAAAAAATGAGTCCTCAAATGTATACTCTAATAATATTCGGAGGTAGGCCCATAGGAAGTAATAAAGACAGGACCATAAGGGTGGCATCCCCATAATGTATATTAAAAGAGATACTTGACGTGGCACATTTGCTGTCTCATGATGTGGTGATTCTTTAAAATCATCCAGAGTGGGGTATTTTGTTATAGAAATAAAACACAGACTAAACTCCTGTGATGCCTTGAACAGCTGAAATTTAGATGTAGTTAGGGTTTGCAGTCAATAGGTTTAATACAAGACACATCATTTATAGGATTATATTATCATATTCTCCCAAATATCAAATCCAGAGGGGTGCAGGAAATCTTCCCACACAGTACAGTCCCAAAGAAGCCAGATGAAGGTCTAGATAACAAGCTAAAGACCCAGAGGCCAAAGCCATGTCCTCCATGAGTCCAGCTGGAGGTGGAGAGTCTATGATGTTGCTTCACTCAAGTACATATCAAAGATTTGCACAGAGAAAGTCCAGAGGTCTGTGGTGGAAGCTAGAAGTCTATGCTAGCAGATGAAGGATCTGTGTCGGCAAGCTAAGGAGCCAGGAAGCAATTCTGAAGGTAATGACCAGGGCTCCTCTGAAGAGAATCACAGCCAACCTGAGCTACAGGGAGGACCTAGACCTCCTTAGATGATGAGAACAGCTCAGTTTGTATCAGGAAAACCAGTGTGATAGGCTTCTCCAAGAGAATCAACTACATGCCATCTTTCCCTCCAGGTCTCTTTTTATGCTGTTGATAATCCTCAGGCCTTCCACACCCAGAAGTGCACTGATTCAGCTCAGCTGCATGTTACAAGTTGACCATTAGTTAATCCACCACACCACACTCCTCAGCCTTCGGACTGCAGCACATATGGTAGCATCCCTGCAGGTACTTGGTGATTTGGTCTTCGACTGAGAATTACACAGTTGGCTTCTCTAGCTGATGACTTTGACTTGGACTTGGCCATGCTCTGGCAGCCCTGTTTCTTCAGCTAGCAGATGGCCTGTTGTAAAACATCTTAGCTACACAAAGCACACGAGCCAACTCCTTCCATAATTTCCCTTTCATACATTTCTATGCACATTGCTTAATTCTCTTTCACTGAAGAAACTGGAGCAATGTATTCTGTCATGTCTTTGCTTAAATGCTTCCTGTCGGCAACTTTCCCTAAGTATCATGTGTACAATAAACTGCTGGTTCTTGTTCTGCTCAATTTTCCCATATTTTATTAGCAAATACATAATTGCTTCTTTTCTGTGTCTTTCAAGTATATTTGTTTCATGAAGATAGGGCTTTGCCTACATTTTTCTTTTATATCCTTCTGTATGATATGGAATTCCCTAAATACTTGCTGAATGGATAATTGGACATAGAAGTACTAAAGAATAATAAATATTTATAAAATGTATGGTAACAAATAAAATGATTTAAAGTGGAATTTAGATGTTTTAATTTTCTTCTTAAACTGTCTAAACTAAAAATCAATGCACAATCAATCAAAATATATCTAATCTTTAAGTGTAATCATAGAATAAAAATTCATGATCCAAAAAAATCAGAGAATTTTAATTCAGTGAGATTTAAGAACACAAAAGTCAAACTAATATTTAACACAATTCTCATAAGAATCAAATGTAATTGCACTAAAGTTTGGTCTGTATTGTTTCATTTAACATTTTTGAGGGGATTATGTGTTAAATTTCTTCACTATAGAAACAAATAAGTGAAAATTATTCCAAAAGATTATCCATTCATAAAAATTTTATTAATTTGGAAGAGATAGCTCGTTAGCATAAGTGCATGCCTGATAATTTCAGGTCCTGAGTTTGATCTCTGTTACCATTAAATAAATAACTAAATAAATATTCATTTACATTAATTGTTACATGTAAACTTATAGTTCTTCGATGCTGTGGTGTGTAGTCTTTTTCTGGCCTTTTTTATACTTGAGGTAGTATATTAATATTAGAAAACTTGTAAAATTTCACAAAACAAATAATAATTCTACATAGTTCTTCAACACACACAGTCAGTGAAACCCATTCTTACATGATGTTTGTGAACATAGAAATCATTTAGTGCTAAGAATGTGGCCTACTACTGGAGCATTGGCCTTACATGTGTGAGGTACTGGCTTCAATACTCAGCCTTGAAAGAAGGAAAAAGTAGAGGAAAGAAAAATGAAAACAAACAAACAAGGGCTGGGAAGATAGCTCAGTGCATGCCTGGCAAGCACAAGGTCTGAATTAGATCCCTGGTACCATCAAAACAACAACAACAACAAAAAACAGAAACAAATGCTGACTTATATAGCATTTGACAATCTAATTTTATAGAACATATATTTGTTCTCCATCTACCAAAAAGAAAATATCTGTAAAGAGTAAGCATAAAGAATTCTTCTCATGATATGCCCCTTTAGAGGTAGAGACTAAGTGAGAAAAGAACTACTGCAGAAATCTCAAGTAGCAGAAAGATTTCCATGACATTTCCAATAATAACTCAAGGCACAAGGGCAATGATTTGGAAGTTTTGTTAGCCATCATCCACCTACTGGAACCTTTCAAAGGCTGTCTCAGAAAGAGACTATGTGTCTAGTTTGATAGATTTGATACAAGAGGAACATGGATCATGTAAATGCAGTTTTTCAGATTAAATTAAGTATTTCAATTCCTAATAAGTATTCAACACTGTAAGGATATTGGCACAGAGTTTTGAGAATGATTTTACATGATATAAAAGGATACATATTTCTTGTCCTGCATTGCCGATGATAAATCCATTGTGAATAGAAAATATAAGTTGAGAATACATTGCATTCACTGACCCCATTGAATACCAAATCCTAGCAATGCAAATGTACAGTAGAGTACTGGTGAGTTCCCATGCTGGTCACATGGCCAAAGGAGAGCTTCAATCCAGCACTGCTGCCCAGGACCTAGAAAGAGTTGTAACTTGTAACATTAGCTTAGAAAAAGATTGAAATTCAAAAATAGATGGATTTTACTGAATTCATTTTGCTTCCATGCCACCATAAGGTTGGAATTTGTAAGTGGGATTGTTTATAAATTGAGTGCTCTCTCTTGTGGCTTGGGAACTGATGACACATGTATTACTTTATCATTTGCATAGTGTATGAAACTTGACACTCATGTAGGAATCAAAATCTCCTGATTATTGATGCCAGACCAAAGAGTGTAGGTACTTGAATTCAGCAAAATAACCCAATATAGTCCAATAGTCCATAATAGTAGTGAGTTATTGTCACAAAAGAAAATTGTCCGAAGTAGTTGACTTAAGCCTTTTATAGCTCAGAATATTAAGATAGCTTTACTTTTTATTCCTCATGGTTACACTTTTCTGCTGGATGGTGAAGACCAAATTAAAGCAAGACCTATATAACATGAAATGTAACCTTTGCTATCTGACAAGGTCAGTCATATGCCCTTGGGATTTATCATGGAACCATGCAGAGCACCTTTTGTCAGTGTCAGCCATCTGAATGAAGTCTTTTAAAGACTTCTCCACATACAGCTTCTCTAACTTCAATGGAACACCCATCTCTGATTTTAAAAAATGAAAAAGGAGAATATAAATAAAGGACTGTTTCCTTGTGAAAAAATATGCATATACAAAGAAAGGTTAGATATACAGCTACTTTCTCTTGAAAGAAAGGTTTGTACTAATATTGTTTAGACAAGATGTGTCAGCATCTTGTCCTCTGAATAAGTAATATGAAGACAACATTATGCAATGTATTAATTATTGTAACTGTTCTACTAACCTGTTTTGAAACTGTCTCACTGCTATTTTATCTTTTTTCTCATTAAAATGAATTTAAAATAATCTCCTGCTGGGCTCACATAGATGCCCTAACCTGGACTCCATATTGAAAAGAACATAATTAAATTTTGTTATATTTATTCCATACTCAGAGGATTAGAGCATGGGAACTATAACAACATTGGGAAACTATGCAAGTCACTTCAGAGTTTGTAAACACCAAGAGATTTGGTTTTAAAGAAAAGTTGCCCATTATATTACATGATTGAGGAATGGTTGGTTTTTTACATTCCTTGAAACACAGTGTTTCAATCTGTAGTCAATAATCTTAATTTTTTATAAACATGATACATTGCTTCATTTGCTTGTTTTAATTTAAGAATTTTCTATAATTCAAATAAAATGATCTCAATTCTTTAAAGCCTCCCCCATGAGTGCACATTTTGATGCCTTAGGAGACTCCTTAAATTTTACAAAGTTCTTTACTTGTTATAAACCTGACTAGGGAATTCCTTATATTAATTAAACAATTTTAGGAAAGAAAAAATAATAGCACTCTTGGAAAGTAAGATGAAAATATGTGGGATGAAGAGCTCACAGATATACTTGTTCTAAAGGCTTTTTAAAATTCAAATTAAGAAAGCAACCCAGTGCAATATCAGCGCACATTTATGGTGGTTTTGGATAGATTTTGCACAGTGACTGAAAGTAGGACTTTCACATGCTCAGGAGCTGGCTTTGTGACTCTGAAGCTTTCTTTCCAAATTTCCCAGTGATCGCTTCCATTCTCCACACTATCTGTAAACATCTCCTGCTTCCTGCTACATTTTGTCACTCCCCCCATCTGTCCCTTTGGACTTTGTTATACCTTCTCAGAAATATTACTCATTTTCTGAATATTCACACATGCCATCTGCTGTGACTCAGTTCTAAAGTATCTCCAAAAGTTCAGTGTGCTAGAAAGTGTTCAGATCATGAATGCAACATATTTGTATTTATATTTTAGAAGGCAGGAGCCTGGTCAGAAGAGGAGGTCATATCTGAAAGTGGGTGATGTTGTCTGTGGCTCCTCCCTCCTCTCTCTGCTTCTTCCTCCATGACTTGACTAGTTTTGCTCTACTTGGCCCTGGACATGGCTTTTCTGTCTTAGAAGGGACCAATCATGGACCAAACCTCTAGTAACTGCGAACCAAAACAAACCTGCTGTACTTTAAGGAGAAGGTGTCCAACATTCAGACCCAGCAAAGGAAAAGTGAGTAATATACAATCTCAGATATACAGATTTACCTTTTCTAGCAACATGATGCTGTTCCATGCATTTCTCAATTTGTCTTTTCCACTTCACAGTCATTCTTGTGCTGAAAGATATATACATATATATACACACACTATAAGGGTAAAGTATGTGTGTGTGTGTATGTGTGTGTGTGTGTGTGTGTTTCAAGTCCTATGTACATACTAACACACTCCTTATCAACATGGGTTCTGTAGATTATATTATGGTACAATGTTCCCAAGATTAGCAATGCCTCCTTTTTGCTAAATCTAGAGCACATTATTAGTCTTCATTTCGTTGGTTTCTCATCACATATGAGAATATCAGTTCTTTCTTGTTTCGTAATCACTCTTTTACCTGATGCTATCTTCTTGGCCAATTAAAGAAGAATTAGAATTAAAGAAGACAACAATTAAATCTATAGCAATTGAGATGCAAGAGTAAAAGAAATAAAACATGTTAATAATGTACTTGGTCATTGTAGGATAATTATGTTACTGTTGCACAAACTATCAGCACCCAACAAAATTCTTTCACTTTTGTTGTGTAGTAGCTGGGCATAGTTTTCTTTAGTATTGAATTTCTACCCTTCTTTGAAATTGGCTGTGGCATTTATTGAATTTCTTTCCAAAGTGTGAGAAGCACTCTCTCTTGTGAAACTTAATACTGTTCAGTGTGCTTTCACCCTTCCAATGTGAGTATGTTGAGGATTTCAGAGATACAAGGGCTTGGATCTCACAAACACACACACACACACACACACACACACACACACACACACACACACTCACGTGTCCCTAGGTGGAGTGTTTCTCTGTGGACCTTAAGTTTAGCATGTTTCAAAATTTCCTGGAAGGTTTATGTTTAACATTGAGTATTCCTAGCTCATGGTATCAGAGTTCTGGACTTCATAGATTTAGGCTAGCACTTAAAATTTTCACTTTTCAAAGCTTCCAAGTTACCATATAGTAGTTATGTATTAGGAAGTTCTGTTTTAGATTATTCCACAGAACAAAGAATTTACTTTTTCCAAGCTATTGGATTCTATTATTAACATGATAACTTCCTCTACGTAATTCAGAAGTGATTATGGAAAGTTGATCAAGTATTCAACCAGCGAATTTGGCACAAGGTAGAATAATCCTTTGAACACACAAAGTGTAATTGGAAAGTGGGTAAAACTGTGTGTCATGATTTATGTCTAGGGTCCCCCATGAGCTTCATACAGTCACTGGGGCAGCTTCTAGAGTTTGTGATTAATTTATGATCCAATACGGGAATTATGGGTGTGAATGTCACACCCACTCTAGGGTGTGTAGTCTGAGTACATTGCAGGGAAGGGAGAAACACTTGCTAGATGCTGCAGCCGCTATTCCTCCCTTTCCTCTTTGCTGTTTTCCACCACCATGAACATCTGCCCTCTGGCCCATGCCACTCTGCCTTGGAGCCAGCTGAGAATGAACCTGCCACAAACTGTGAGCTAAGGAAACCTTTCCTTTCTTAATTTTGGGGATTCAGTTATTTTGCTCCAGCAATAAGATAAAAAGTAACTGAGACACTATGCAAGTTCTTTAACTTTTCAATTGTCCTATTACTCCTTAAACTGACCTCCTCTTCACACCATAGATGCTCTAATGTATGAATAAAAAATTAAAGATTACAATGAAAGACATGAGGGAAAAAGCAGAGATCAAAAGGCACTTGACATAATAACTTGTTTTGGAATTTTGATGTGTAAGAAAGCACAATATTATTTTTTTTTCCAAAATTTCTTGTATCATCTCAAATGGAAAATCAGTACATGGTTCTCAGCATATTCAAAAATGTTACTGAGAGTGAACAAAAGCCCTGGGTAAGGTTAGCAACCTGCAGAAATCTTCCCTCCTCTGTAAGGATGCTGTTGCAGCCCACACACTCAAAGGTTACCTGGTGCATCGAGTGTGCTACTTTTGATGGAACTGTGTGCAGGAAGTACCTTCATGTTTCACTAACTATTCAACTTTCCCACTCTTTAATAGCACATCATGAAAATCTCATAGCTTCCAAGTCACTCCTACTTCCTTTTCAATCAGTCTGACTCACTCTCAGTTTTGTAGCTATTCCTTCCAGTCTAAAATAAAGTTCCAAACTTTTTCTCCACTCAAAGCTTCTCTCTTCTCCACAGATCAAGATTGGTGAATGGCCTCACACCCTCTAGGAAGAAAAGATGTTTTGTTTTGTTGGGGGAGGAGAGTCCTGGGGATACTAACCGAGGACCTTCCGCTTGACAGGCAGGCACTTACACCATTGAGCTATCTCTCTGGCTCCAGAAAGGGTGTTTTGACTTTTCTCTCCTTTTCTGCTATTGCTCTCTTCCTTCTGTTTCTTCTCTTTCTGAGGCAATAAAGGAGAGCTGGTGGAAGAGATGCCAACAAGTTCCTTTCCTAAATATGTACTCTAGCCTTTATCATCCTTGTAGCGCAGAATTCATGCTAAATAATTTTAGGGAGATCTGTGAAGGTTTGAGCACTCACACAATGTAGCAACTCTTGTTTGGTTGCCAGGCCCCGAGTACCCTCCTCCTGGCAAGTTTCCCTCTTTCATAGGCTGGTGGAACTGGCTGTTGTGTGCCTCCCACTTTCCCTGGTGGGAGTGCAAAGCACCCCAGCCCTTCTGCCTTGAGTTTTTCTGAGGTACTGGGATATTTAAGCTGTGGACTCACCCATAGAAGATGCTAAAGCAATAAACTGGCCTAAACATGCAGTTCCTTAAGTTCTTAGTAAAACCCTAACAGGAGATTATGAACTCCTATCGCTCATCAGCATTTCACCAGGTGCTCACCAGGTGATTCTGATGTGTGCGACAGTGGACTGCTTCTCTTAGCTACATATCTGATCTCTGTGTGATATTTTAAGACCATGTTGCTTGGAAGGGAATTGATACTCATGTCTTATTTTTCCTCTCTGGGCTGTTGTTTCAGTTGCTTTCACTTATTGCTGGGACGAAACACCCAATACCCCAAATTAAGAAAGGAAAGTTTTATTTAGCTCACAGTTACTGGAAGTTTTGGTCCATTCTCGGCTGACCGCAATTCATGGAAGTGGAAAGCAGCAAAGAGGAGAGGAAGGAGTAGCAACTGTGGCATATATGAAGCCTCTCTCCCTACCTTCCACACTGGCTGTGAAGACTGGAGCTCCTCCAAGGAAGTCACAGTGGTTGCAAAGGTCAAGCTCCTCTGAGGAAGTGGAGAATCCTTCCTCAACCCCTTTACATATCCTTGAAGCACTTAGTCATTCTGCGGCAGGCCTTCCCCACCCTATGGCATGGAATATCAGAGCAAATCCAGCCAAGCCTTCAAGTTCCCCAATTGACACACTCTATCAACCAGCACACTCCACCCCTTGTCAACTTGGCAACTAAGCATATTTCTTTAAACAGGTTTGCAGATACAAAAACAAGCTTATTAGCATTTCACAACTTTAGCATTACAGCACAGGCTTAACTATCATTTAGAGTCAGTGTAAGTCTATTCTATCCACATTTTATTACATGAGAACCATAACATTCTGTCCCTGGCTCCCCAAAGTCTCACGTACATCCCTTTATGTGAAGGGCACTTAATCCATCTGCAAGAGTTGCCAAAATCCTAACAGTTTCAGTACTGCTGAAAAGTCCAAGTCCTAAGTGTCTTCCAGGATCTAAGGCAAACTGTTAGCTGTGAGATCCTATACAAATAAAAAGCTAAACACTTCCAACATTCAAAGGCACAAGATAAACATTATCATTCTAAAAGGTATACATAGTAGGATGCAAACCACTGTCCAAAACAAGTCCAAAATCCTAAAGAGCAAATATTAAGTCCTGCAATTCTATGTGGAATGTCCAAAACAATCAGGAATGAATTAGGAGCTCCAAAAGCTTTACATGACTCCATCCCTATGGTACTTCTGCTGATAGCTCCCATGGCTTTTCTCCAGGGCTGGTTTTGCTCCCTCCTTTCAGTTTTCTCAGAAAAACCAAGTTCCTGGCTTTCTCAAATTTCTGAAGATTCCACTAAATAGGCTTCTCACTCATATCTTTGCACATTGCCCTCCCAGGGACACACTGCCTGGCCTCCTAGTCAGTGAAATCTAGGTAGAAGCCTTCTTAACCTCAGAACTCGTACATTGTGCATGTGCCTAAAACCAGCACCATGTGGATGAGGTCAATGTCTGCTGCCAGCTGCAACAGCAGCCAGGCTGTCTTTTCCTTGTCTGTAGGGGTTGAGTGAGTGGATCATTGAGCATGCAGACTCTGATTTGAAGGAAGAAATTCTTCAATGCTGCAGGTACAGAACCTGCTCCCTCCTGTGATACTCTCAAGACATCTTTTATATTCTCCTATTCCTCCAGACCAATGGAGATCTCAGATCTACCTTTGCAGTCCACAGCCTTCCTGCCTCTTACTTTCTGGCCAAACTCACATGTTAAGTCATCCTGCTGGGTTCTTTTTTTACGTATTTAGGACAAGATCTACAGGGTCTCACTGTGTAGATTGGACTGGTAATGATTCTTCTGATTCCATCCTCCCAAGTTCTGGGATTACAGGAGCATACCACCAAACCCAATCTCAATTGCCATTTCAGTACACCCCATGGGCAGAGCTGGCATGGCATACCAGGGATTAAACTCTGACTGCTGAGCTCTGCCTAAGCAGGTGCTTTAGTCTGATGAGATATTAGGCTGGCCCTCTGCTGGATTCTGTTTTGGTTCTCAACATAAATCTGACTGAAAGACACCAAACATAGCATTGCGAGTGCCTCAACTTTCGACTGTCCTGAAATTTTCTTTGTCAGATTAACTAGTCCACTGCCCTTAATCTCAGTTTCAGGTAAAGTCTCTGGACATGAGCAAAATGGAGGCAAACTTTCTGCCAAGCCATAACACAAATCATCTGGAGACCAAAAACCAGTGCAGTCCTTCTTGCAGGAAGAAAAATCTCAAGTCTGTTCTTTGCAGGCAGCTTTCCATCAGCATTCTGGTTTTCTGAGCTCTGACTAGAATCTCCCATACAAACAGCCAAAGATATTCGAGCTCTTCCTTAGTAGGCAACATCTCCAAACATTTCTTATCTCTTTCCATAAAACATTCAAAAAGGCTCTTGAATGACATGGTCAGATATAGTCACAACAATGACACCACTTCTCTGGTACCAAAATGTGTTTCAGTTACTTTTCACTCATTGCTGGGAAAAATACCAGACACCCAAAATTAAGTAAGGAGAGGTTTATGTAACTCACAGTTACTGGAAGTTTTAGTCCATACTCAGCTAACTCCAATGCAGAATAGCACAAGGCAAAGGGCAGCAGTTCATGGTGATGGAATAAAAGCAAAGAGCAGAAGGAGCAGCAGACATGGTATCTATTAAGCTTCTCTCCCTTCCTTCCACACTGACTGTGAAGACTGGAGCTCCTCAAAGAAAGAGTCATGGCTGCGGAGACCAGAGATCCTCTGAGGAAGTAGTGTAGAGAGCTGCGCGCGGCCGCGCCTTAAAAGATGGTGCTGGCTTCCGCCTTCCACCCCCCGCTGGGTGAGTGCTCTCTGTAGTAAACAACTCCTTAAATGGCTAGGGCTGCGGCTGTGGCGCTCCTTCCGCGTGTCTGGACCTATTGGCTGCGCCCACGTGTCACTCCAGGGTTGGACACCTTGTGGTATATAGCTTGGAGTGGGCTTGCCCAGGGAGGAGAAGAAGAGAAGAAGACTGTCAAAGGCTGAATAAACTGCTTGGAGAAGAGCTGGTGGTTGCATCTTCCTTGCTGGCGAGGTTGCGCGTGACAAGTGGTGGCCCATACGGGGAACTTCGGGACCTGCCGTGCGGTTACCAGCGGCTCAGAACTCCCTGAAGTCAGGCAGTGCAGCAGTGCACTGGTAAGTCCCTCGGTAAGTAGGGAAACCCGCCATGAGCAGGGGTTACTTGCTCCCTCTGTGGATAAAGATGGAGCGAGGACAAAAGTGAAAGTAAGGTTAAGAATGGGTGCGTCTGTGTCAAGCCGAATTTTTCAGGCTCTTTGAGAGCTGCTAAGAGTTAAAAGATTAAAATTGAGCAAGGGGACCTTGGAACGTTTCCTAGAGGAGTGTGACGCAATGGCCCCCTGGTTTGCTGTCTCAGGGAGTCTTACGCTCCCCTCTTGGGACAAGTTAGGGAGAGACCTGGATTTCGCTCACGAGCAAGGGACACTGAAACCTGGGGTTAGACCTCTCTGGAAGTTGATTCGGGGCTGCCTGGACGATCAGCGATGCGCCAAAGTGATAGAGAATGGGCAGACAGTCCTGGAACAATTACATGAGGAAAGGTCAGAGAAAACCGAGAGTGAAAAGGGGTCAAGAAAAGGAAAGGGCTTGTACCCCAATCTTCCTGAAAAGAGGGGAAGTCTTGGCCCTGTTCCTCTAGAGCCAGCCCCCCTAGATTCCTCGGAGGCTTCTGAGTCAGACGAGGAGGAGATGGAGCTGGTGGAGGCTATCCGAAACTTAGAAGAGGCCCTGGAGCGAGCGGATATCGGAAACTCAACCAGAAAGGGGAACAAGGGGAGGGGGCGGCCGCTTGAGGTGATGAGCGAATGTAGGGCGGGACCTACTGCCCCACCCCTCTATGGGGATCATGAGGAGGGGAGGCCTCCCAGAAGTATACGGAATCCGGAACTCTGGCACGCCTTAGCTGCGGAGTTCTCCATGGCCCTTCCTGTCTTTCAAGATGCTCAAGGTAATCGTTACCAAGAGCCTTTATATTTTAAGGTGATCAAATCACTGGCGGAATCAACTAGGACATGGGTGAGTAGTCCCCCGGTGCTAATGGCAGTTAGCAAGGATAGCCCGGTGTTCCCTGTGGTGTATGCCAGAAATTGGAAAACAGGCACAGCAGCCCAGTTAACAGCTATAGAGGAATCATCAGTAACAGGGCTCTTTGACTTAGCTTCCTCCTTATGCTTTATCAAGAATGCCTCCTTTGCTGAAATTAATACAGCTTTCACTGCTGATGGCTGCCTCATATTGACTAATATCACCTCAGGAGATTTCTATGGTAATTCTACCCGAGCAGCGGTTCTTGGTATACAAAATATGTGGTACCCCAAATTGATTTGGGGAAATTGTTTACGAACCAGCCCCAGAGAATTAAATAATAATCAGTCCTATTCCCAGAGCCCCCTGTGGATGGCAGGGCTTAGAGGCCCCCCACGGTCCATGTTATATCATTACAAAAACCCTACCCAGCATAATCAGCCATTGCTATTGGATGGGTTTTAATTATGTGGAAAAAGAGCTTGTCTTGATTGGATTCCCCTGGCCCTACAAAATTCATTTGTGTTCAATAGTACAGTAACATGGAATACCTCTGTCTCCTTTGAATCCTCGGTACAGATGAACAAGACCCATAAGTTTAATATCTCCTCTATACCTTGTCTCTTGGCCCTATTCTTTTTTGTGCTTTGGAATGGTACTCCGAATGGTACCTGGGTGGATGGGGAGAGGGGTCGACTAAATTGTACAGCCTTGACCTGTAGTCTCAGCAATTGCTGGAGATCTGAACGTGTGAGTGCCCTGGTGGTTCGCATCCCTAGTGTGGTGATGATCCCTACACGGGTGGATGAGACCCGACAACAACTGCCAGCTGTCATATATCAGCAAAAGAGGGACTTCAGTATCACTGCAGCTATTGTGACTGCCGTGGCTCTGGCTGCGGCTGGCGCCACGGCTGCTGGTTTTGCTCTAACGCAGACGGTCCAACAAGCTACAACCATCAATGCACTCGCGGAGAGAGCGGCGGTTGCCTTGGAGGTCCAGGAGACACTTAACGGACAGAACCATTTTGGCATTCCGGCTATGAACAAACAAACCACCCTGCTGCAAGAGCAGGTGGATGCACTACATGTGCAACAGAGACTGACTTGTGACTTGGGGTTTCATTCTTTGTGTGTAATGCCCATGGCGGCTTCTAATGGTAGTGCACGTGTCCAGAGCGGCCAAGCTGGAATCTAAGGGGAATACACCCGATTGCATGTGGGTTCGATGCCTTCCACCCCACCCCTGTGGAAAAAGGGCATCAGACAGTACCGACTCTCCCTGGGCGTATTCCTCCTGGGCAAGAGCTGGCCTCTGTCTCAGCACAACAGGGATCGGGCCTCTATTCTCACCTGTTGCTATAAACAAAAAGGGGGAACTGTAGAGAGCTGTGCGCGGCCACGCCTTAAAAGATGGTGCTGGCTTCTGCCTTCCACCCCCCGCTGGGTGAGTGCTCTCTGTAGCAAACAACTCCTTAAATGGCTAGGGCTGCGGCTGCGGCGCTCCTTCCGCGTGTCTGGACCTATTGGCTGCGCCCACGTGTCACTCCAGGGTTGGACGCCTTGTGGTATATAGCTTGGGGCGGGCTTGCCCAGGGAGGAGAAGGAGAGAAGAAGATTGTCAAAGGCTGAATAAACTGCTTGGAGAAGAGCTGGTGGTTGCGTCTTCCTTGCTGGCAAGGTTGCACATGACAAAGTAGCGTGGTGAATCTTTCCTTGACTCCTTTATGCACCTGTAACTTGCTAAGCCACTCTAGGGCAGGACCTCCATGCCCTAAGGCAGGGCTCTCAACTCTCTCGGGTTTGGAATCTCTGAGTCCATCCAACCAAGGCCTTGACTTCCCAACTTAGTACAATGTATTGACCACCATATCTATCAACCCAACATTCAGGATGGACTTGCTGGCTTTATCTCTCTGTTGGATGGTTCATGGGTGCAAACACACCCAGTTCATTCCATTTGATGAGTTTAATATATGTGATTGCTGCACAAAACACATCATTCCACTCTTAAAACTAGAAAATCTTAAAAGAGGAGAACAACTGGTTACCAAAGATTTTTCAGAAAAGTAGAAAATAATGCAACAAATATACCTGCTCAAAAAGATTTGCCATCTATATTGTATTAAGCATAATAGAGAAAAACTTGGACATTCTAGACTATAGAAGTGAAATTTGTTTATAAGCATTTAACTTTCTGCTACAGGGCTGTTGTCATGTTACACAAGTTACTTAAACTTTGCCTCAATTCTCGAACTGCTTTCCTGTCTTAATTTCTAGCTGTTGTCATTGCAATGCCTCCAAATTTGGTAGTGTGTTACAATGTGAATTTGTTCAGTTACTGTTCTAGAAACCAGAAGTCTCAAATTGGTTTTATTGAGCTAATGTCAAGGTGGTGGTTAAGAAAGCTGCTTGTTTTTCCTGTGGGTGCTAAGAAACTATGACTCGCCTCATCTTTTCTAGAAATAGGCACAGTGAGGGGGGATGAGTTTAGATCAGTGAAACCCTTTCTATAAATATGATGTTTGACATACACTAAAGAAACAGAATCAGTGAGCCACGCATGACCATCCTTTCCTGACTAAATCGCCAAGTTATTTTATGGCACTTATGAACATCTCACATATATATGAAAAATGACTGTATGCTTTAGCATTTATTTTCTCAAATGGAAATTGAAGATAGCAATTAGGTCAATATCATTCATCATAATACCTCTAAAATTTTATAGAAAAATGAGTAAGGCTCTTTAGTATTGTGCATGAGCACAGTACCTTACAGGCTAGTGAATGAAGCAAAGAGTCAAGAAGAAGAAATTTAATAGATATTAAGTTTTAAGGTATGTGTGTGGCTGGTATTGGGATGCATACTTGATGTAGCTTATGTAATTTAGTTCTCAAAGCAAATGCAACATACTTAGTACTGGCCTCCTGACATCTATCTCCTATTTCCTAGGACTTGTCCCTGTCATATTATAGGTAAAAATGATGCTACTGATTTAGTTTAAGATCTTGAAGTGGGAGACTATGTTGGATTAGCCAAACAGGCAGAGTGTGCTCGTGGGAGTTCTTATAGGAGCAGGGCAGAAGATCAGACAGGATAAGGAACATATGATTTAAGAAGCAGACAGCTGGAGAAGTTATGAATAATCAGAAGCCAATATACAGGTGAAGTCTAGAATCTAGAAAAGCATTAAGTACTGCTCCTACTCACTGTACCTATCATTCAGCCTTTCCTCTAGTTTAGCTTGGTTATGACACCAATTCCCATGTCACATTGTTTATTTATTTTGCTTACTATTTTACATTATTCGTCTTTTGATAAAATGTAGACTTCACCACAAAGGAATTTGAGTGGTCTTGTTATACCCTGGATCAGCCTGAAAATGCTACATGTCTAGTTAATGTTATTCAATGCATTATAGAGCTCTATAGGCCAAAATACTAAAATTCTGTATATTGCTTTTTGCAAAACAGTGTTATACACATAAGATTTTCATACCTAGCTGGCAAGTCACATGTAAATTGTGTACAAATATCATCTATCCAAAGAGTTTATGAAACTCAATGTTCAAATTATGTAACTCTTTATGAGAAAATTGTATTTTTCTTTATTAATAACATCTGTGTAAGAAGATAAGCGAATTCCTAAATAAAATGTGAGAGGAAAATCTGAATTCATTATTTATTTAAAGGCTTCATACACATATCTTCTCTGCACTTAAAGTTGTTGAAATAAATTAAATACGTGAGGTATGAAAGGGAGTATTTTCTTATAGATAGGGCAGGAAGCATTCCAAATACACTATGAATATGTATGTGAACCTAAGAATATTATGGAAATAGGAATAAATTTTAATTGGAACTAGATTATACATCATAGTTGGGCAGGTTTTATGCTTAATTAGTAAAGATAACTCATAAAGTACAGATTTAATAAAATAACATCAAGCAGTCATCCTTAGTTTAAAAAATTTAATTTGAAATTCATTTCTAACTATGTAATTTCAGTTATACAATTATAGGCAATTTAACTTAATGGCATATTTTTAAACCAGTATCTCTTAAATTATGGATCATAGCATGCTGGCTATTGATATGGATGTGTTTTTTAGTGAATTACTGATTTAAAAGAAAACATGGAATCACATGTTAATCTAGTGAATAAGTTATTTTGCTTGAATGCATATATTGATCAAAATATGATTCTGGATTTGAAAATATCTTTGAGTACTCAAGAAAAAAAATTCTGCCTTGTTTTAAAACCTTATTCAAGAACCAAATTTATATTCAAAATTGAAATTTTATATTTTATAAATCAAATTTAAATATGTGTGTGTGTGTTTCTGTCTGTGTGAGTGAGTGTATGAATTCTGATCTACATAAATTAAAGGCATGTCCTTCCAGTTTGTAGATCATTACCACAAAGCTTCCTCTTGTTCCACTTTCAACTCCATAACTCAGTTATTGTGAGAACTGGTGAGTGTGAGCACTCCAAATTGTATGCAAGCTACATTTTGCTATGATGAGGCCAAGTAATATATTTTCAGAAATAGGTATCAGGAGGCTTCAGAATGGGCAGTGTTCATTGTTCATAACTTTCACCCATTCTGCTTTTCGCATGGCTGCTGTGCTCAGTCTGCAGATTCTATCCAAGCGGGTGGAAGTGTTGCCAAGTGTAGGAAGCTGATGGTTGGGAGAGGGGGTTGGCAGAGGTGGGAGTGGGCTCTCCTTGTCTCTCATACTTCTACTACAGATTAAGAATGGATCCAGAATGACAGGCATTCTAAGCATGACTCCACTATTACACACTGCTATCTTCAATGCAGTTGCTTATTCTTTCAAGTATTACCTATACGATTTGATTTTTTGTTCATGAGCTCTTTATTGACCCCTGTGTCTTTGGTTTCCTCCTACTTTCTCTTCCAGAAGATTTAGTGTTTCTCTTTTAATGTTTAGATCTTTAATTCATTTTGACTTTAGCTTGTTGCATGGTGATAGATGAGTCAAGTTTTAGTTTTCTGTATGTAGACAGAAATGAAGGACCATTTTATATCCGTATAAACCAAATAGTTAGGATAGATGTACAGCTACTTGCTCTTAATTCAATACAAAGAAAGATTTGTACTAATAGTGTTTGGACAGGATATCATGTCTGCCTTTTTTACTTTAAATAACCACTATGAAGACAATAATAGGCAATGTAGTAAGTATTGAAACTGTCCTATTAATCAGTTTTGAAACTCTCATTGCTATTTGTTTCTCAATAAAATTAGTATATTAAAAAAATGGATCCATAATTTGGCATTCTCTTCCTCAAGAGGTAGGGTCTTATGACTATTTCTTTTAGTTTTTGCTAGTCTATGACAACTGTGACAGACTTTGTTTGTCATGAATGAGACTGTCTTCATTCTACCTATTGCCTATTCAGAGGAAGACCAGTCCTGAGAGTCCACTTAAGAAATGTAAGTACCTTGCTAAGATTAGAATATGATGAGACTCTAAAAAAAGCAGAGAAACCAAGCAAAACCCAGTCTTCCAGCCATCCTCATTAAGGCATATGTCCTGTCACTGGTGCCTCTTCAGATTCTCCAGTTTATGTCAGCCTTCATATGAATATGACCTAGTGATCTTCATGCTATAGAGAAGAAGAATTGGCTCATTGAGCTTTACCTCAATTTCTGAGTCCCAAATCACAAGATAGAGGTAGGTATCTGATGTTTTATCCTAGAGTAGAGTTTATTAGGTCCACTAGTAAGAACAACACAAAATGACTGGTCTTGAAACTTCATAATAAGTACTTTGTATGTTGGAAAAGAATCTTCTTTGAGGAAACTCCACACCGATTTCCATAGTGGTTGTACCAAGCTACACTCCAGGGTTCTTTTTTCCTCAGAGTTCCTCTAGCACTTCCTACTGGTTGACTTCTTGATAATAGACATTCTTCTTGGGGTGAGATGGAACTCCAGGATTGTTTTAATTTGCATCACATGAACGACCAATGATGTTGAACATTTTGTCATATATTTATTTTCCATTCATATTTCTTAATCTGGGAAGCGGGTATTCATCTCAGATGCCCACAAGGATTTGATAAGTAATCGCATGCAACTAGGGACCACAAAGATAAGTGAAATAAATCGGACCCACATATGTAAATATTGTATTGTCTTCCTTGTGTAAGAACCTGACAGAGTAAATAAAATCTGAAAGGTACAATAGATAGTGTGAAAGGGAGGGAAAGAAATCACACAAAGGGAAAGAGCAGCTGGGATTAATGTAAGAAGATAAAAAAGGAAGAAGAAAAGGAAAATGTACATATGCACACACATGCACAGACAACAACATGCAATGTATATAACACTCATTGTTGAATTCCTATCATCTTGCTTATCAAAATTTTGTATCATTTATAATTTTTTAAAGTTATTTTTTATTCTCTTTTTAAAAGAGTCTTTTTCAAGATAAGGTACCAAATTTCACTCTAGAACAGACTTAAGGTTCATGGCGTTGCCTGTGTCATTCTTCTGCAGTGGCCAAGAAATAGGACAGCCTGACTCTCGCACAGTGAATCCAACCTCTGTAATGTATAGACCCTGTGAAGTCCCTTGTTCTGCTTGTAAAAACTTGTAGAAACAGTAGAATACAAATTTCAAATAGATCAATGTGATTGTGCTATTTAGGGTTAGTTATACCACCATTAACAGATCCTTGAGTTGAAGAACTAAAGGCATCCCACAGCTCTGCCAAAATGAATTTAGTGTCTTCATTTATGTAACTTGAATGATTCCCTCTCTGAACTCTTTAAAACCATGCAAACAAAGGCCCAATACCATATAATTTCCTCATAACAAGAAATTCTTACAGCTTGCTTTTGGCTTTCTCTTTCTTGCTAACTCAAACTAAGTAAAACAAACTTTCATGACTTCGGGTGTACCTCTTTCATCAATGGGAATCAAAGCTACTAAATAACTGAAGAAACATCATCCCTAGTCACTCAATAATCCTGAACTTCATTCCCTTTTCTTGGGAAGTACTGATAATATTTATCTTAGGGTATTTGGGAAGATTTAGACAAAATGTATGAAAAGCAGCTAGCATGGTAAAGTAAATAATGAAGAACGTAAATGAGATTGCTTTTCCCATGAGCACATTAATTTTGTTTAAATGTGCATTGCACCTAGTAAAAATTATGTAGTGTTCCTGAAATAGTTCCTGGTTTATTTCTTTTAAACTTAATTTTCAGTAGCTCAAGATCTGAGAATATAAATCTGAAGGTACTGTCAGGCATGAATGTCTCTGAATAAGGATGACTAATGCTAATTTGGAGGACTGAATAGAATTTTCATAGTCTATTGGCTTTTGCAAACTATATCTAGCCTGGATTTAGTGACCTTTCAGACATCTTTGTCCTTATTAAATGAAGATGGTTACCATCTAGAAAATAAATAATGAGTGTTCTTTTTTTCTTGATGTGATTAGAATTTGATCAATGATGTAGTAGAAAAACACCTGAGAATAATTATAAGATCTTGTGAGACTAATAAGCTCAATATTTCAATAAAATCATGGCAAAGTAATTGGAAAATGCATAGCTTTTCCAGCTTTTTGTTATGGTATTTGCAATCTTAAAATATAATCAGTAAGAAAGGAGGTCACTGTGAAGGTTATGCTTTCCAGGAGGCAGATTCTGAGATTGACATTTACATCTGATTTCTTAAAATGAATCGGTGGGAAGGAAGGAGGAAGAGACAGAGAAATAAAAGAACTAAAAATTCAGGAATGACCAGGACAGAGAAGGTGAAAAGCAAAGGATATGCAGCTGGACTTAGCTGACCCATTGCAGGGGTACTCTTGAGACGATACAGTCACTGCCTGCAAAAGCTGGATGAGCTTCGGCATTTATGTTCTTCCATTGGTACTGGATGGATTTTTCGGTAGAAAGCATATACTGGGGAAGGACTTTGCTTTGACCAATTCAAAAGCAGAGGCTTGTTGTTATGTTGTTATGATTTGCGTCTAGTTGTCCCCACAAAGCCTCATGTAAGTCATGGGGCAGACTTACTTCTACAGTTTGTGATTAACTCATGATCCACTGAGGTTGTGGGTCTGAGCACTCTGGGATTGCTGGTGCAAGTGCTGCACCTCAGGGGGAGCAGATTGCCTGGATGTAACATAAGAGAGACAGAGAGATAGACTTGTTTGCTGTTGCCCTTGGTGCTCTTCATCCTTCCTTTTGCTCTCCGTTTTGGCTGCTGCCATGAAAGGTTGCCCTCTGCACTGTGCCACTCTGCCTTGCAGCCAGCTATGTATGTGCTGAAACTTTCAGTAACTGTGAGATAAGTAAACTTTTCCTTCCTTCATTTTTGGGTATTTGTCTCTGCAACGAAAGAAGAGTAACTGCCAAGCTCAATGTCTTCCACATTGTCCTTATATTTCTTTTGTTTCAGATCATGTTATCTGTTTCTCTTCTGTTTGAACTTTGAGGAAATAAGAAAAGCTCAGTGATAATTTAAGATTTATTTAGGAATTAAGATTGAATGAGTCTCTTATTAAATATAATATTAAGACTTTCTTAAAATAACCTCTTCCTCTGCTGAATGCATGTAGGGTGTTGTGCTGAAGTTTGACAACTGTTTTCCCTTCAGTTCTTTTATCTACATTTACTCTCCAAGATATTAAACTACTTTTAACATGTGGTGGAGATAAATGTCTCCTGTACTGGCTTGTTCATGCCTTTGTTCTTTCACCATATTCTTGGGTTCCTACTTATTATTTTGTCAATGGCATAACAGCTTAGTTCTAATTTTGCTCGTTTTCTTCCTCAAAATTGTTGGGGAGTTGCATGAGACAAATGGAGTGCCAAGCGCAGCACAGTTATCAAATGATTTCCATGGACTATTCAGTTGCTATCGCATAGAAAAAAGGAACAGCGTTAGAGGTATTTATGTGGAAGATACATTGCATACCAATTCATGAGCTGTAAGTGCATTTGGTTTACCTCCATAATTATTATCATTTGATTACACTATTTAAATGTGGAGAAAATGCAAAACAATCATTTATGACATTTTCCTTCATTCAGCTTCTGTGTACCACTTGTTAGGGTTTGTGCATAGGTGTCTTCCCAAAGCTCAGTGCAGTCCTGGGGCAGCTTCTGGTGTTTGTGATTGATTATTGTGGGTGTGGGTGCTGCACCTGCCCTGGGCAGGTAATTTGCATTTCAGTGTAAAGCGGGAAGAGATGCTGGTTGTTTGAGCTGCTGCTACTCCGTCTTTTTTCTTTTTCTTTTTTGTCAGAACCAGGGATTGAACTCAGGCCCTCACACTTGCCAGGCAAGTATTTTTATTCTACTGAGCTATCTCCTTAGCCCCAACTCCTCCTTTTGCTCTTTGCTACCTTCATGAAAGGCTGCTTTCCGCTACGTGTTGCTCTGCCTTGGAGCCAGCTGAATATGGACTGAAACCTCCAGTAACTAAGCTGAATAAACCTCTCCTTCCTTCATTTTGAGTGTCAGGTATTTGATCCAGTAATGAGAGAAAAGTAACTCAGACACCACCTTACAAGATTAACCTACTTCCTGCTGCAGTTCCCAGAGCTACACAAGGCATTATAGAAGAAAGAAAAGGAAACTTAAGTCATTTTTAGCACTGTAGTTCATGTAACTAAGGAGAAAATTCTTTTCAGTTAAGAATGATACATAATGTGTTCCATCATATTCAGAACTCTTTTCTCTTATTCCAAGTATTATGTGTTATCATCTTGGAATCTTTACCATTCTTATACCAAGAATATTAAATGGATAAGTTGAAATGCCAGCGTGTAAATGTCTCAAGTACATATATTAAACATCTTTAGTGAGCTAGAAAGTTCTTGGAGACATAGTGTGGAAAATGTGAGGCTAACGTTTGGTTAAAAGTAATAACTTGTTTTTCTTGTGATGAGTAATATATAGCAGAAGCTTTTATACTGATCACCGTCATCATTTATATCCTTCTCTTTGGAATCTTTATACTGGTTACAGAAGGGTAAAGGACAATTTCAACTCATATGTAGTGATACCCTTTCCGTTACTTCAGCTCACTTCCATTCTCTGCTGTAATTCTAAAATCTCTCAGTAGGTATCTTATTTTATTATCTCCCTGAGTCTAACAAATCCTGGTGAGTTAATCAGTACTACCTGTGGGATGCTTTTGTCACCTTTAGTAAATCGCTGAAGGGTAATATTGTGTTATAGAGAAAAAGTCTCATAGCTCTGGTGTGCTTTCCAGAAGCACAAAGCTTTCATTTCAAAATGAATTACACTTAGCCTTATTTTTAGATAAATAGAAGGAAAGATATTTTTCTTTCTGTCACTGCTTTGTTTTGAGTGTAATGTTCTGGTTTGTTAACAACAGAGTTAAAGAAAATCAAAATATATTAGTACATCTTGATGTACTCATTTATCTGATAAATTTTATAAATGAAGAAATGTTCTGACTACAATTTTCAAGTAAAAAGCCATTGTTTTAGTCATTTGAGTATGTTCATATTTTTATTACAGAGCAAGAAGGATTTATTTGAGTATGTCCATATTTTTATTTCTGAACAAGAAAAATTTATTCTGCAGCCAAAAATCAGCCTGCAATGAGTCACATTCCATAGGAGACATACCAGTTCATGAGCTATAAGTGCATTTGGTTTACATTCATAATAATAATTTTAAAAACTTTATTATTTTTAAAACTAAAAGTTAATGTCTAAGACTTTAGCATAGTTAGGGTATAATTTGAGAATTCAGAACAATAAGACATTCCATTTTTCTAAGCCTGGAGAAAACCTTCAGAGTTACCCTTCCCAGGCTCCACTACATGAGTGAAGCCTCAACTCAGACAAATGGGATGGATTTCCTGCTCTGCAGAAGAGAACAGGGCTAAAAGCTTAAGCTTCTTCTTCTTTTTTTTTTTTTTTTTCAGGACCTGGGCCTGAACTGAGGCCCTTGTGCCTGCCAGGGAAGCACTTATTCTATTGCGCCATCTCCCCAACCCGTAAGCTTAAACTTCTGATTCCAAATCCAGTTTCTTTATCCCAATATATAGTGGTGACAATTAGTGGAAAAAATAAGTTGGTTTTACTGATGCAGTTGAAAAATCTTTTATTTATGAAGAGCTGTTTGAAAATCCTCCTTATTTGTTGGTGCTAGGTAAAGCTACTAACAGTTAAAGAATAAAAAAAAAATGGCAAGAACTAGTTAATAAGTACATACGAGACAGCGACATTTGTTTAAGAATTATATCTTTACATGAAACTCTGTTTTTAGTAAGTTGCTCCATTTGACCTTTAAGCCATACGCACAAATAGGCCAGGCAAAGTTTCCTATGCCCAGGAACTTTGTTAATACCTCTATCTCCAAGACATAAATTAGTGCCTGGAGAATAGCAGGCCTGTCTCAGATTGAGTAAAAGCAAGAATTAACAACCTTTGAACCAGCAACTTATGAGAATGATTTATACGCCATCTCACTTTCTGAACAAATTTATAATTAGATCCTTTGAACAAGAGAATAAAAAATGTCTCCTATGTAGTGTGACTCATTGAAGGCTGGTTTTGGCTGCAGAATAAATCTTTCTTGCTCAGAAAATAAATCTTTGGTTGATTTTAAAAATGAAAATGATAGAAATAAACTGAAGGATGCTGAAGACTTAACAACCTGACAATGTTCTACTTAGTTGATGTGATGCTTTCTTTAAGACTTTCTGAAATACACTGAGGAAAAAAAGAAAAAAAACTAATGGCTTTAATTTCAATTAACTTTTTGAATCTTTTATAGTCTAAAAGACCAAAGTACAATATTTACTTAAGAGAAGCAAAAATCACAATTCACAAAAAACATAATTATTATTACTTTTTTAAATTTTATGTATTTGGACAGGGTCTCGCTATATACCTCAGACTCATAGTGATCTTCGTGTCTCAGCTTCCCCAGAACTGAGTTTATAGGCATGCGTCACCTTGCTCGGTCTAGGTGGCTGGCTCAAAGCACCTGGGGGTGAAGCCAGCACATGTGCCGGGAATCAAACTACTGTCCCTGAGCTTGCGTAGGCATGCACGTAGTCCACTGAGCTGTCTCGCCAGCTCCCAAAACACATTACATTGTGTTATTTATAAGCACATATTTTAGTAATAATATTTGAACCATTGGAAATTCTTACAGTTTATAGGCTGATAGTGCTTACAGTAATTTGTTTCTGAATTGAATTGTTTCTCAAGATCATTTTGCAAAGCATTTGGATGGTCTTTTTTGTGACAGCTTAACATTCTTCTTAATTATGCATGAAAATGAGTTACTTGTCCCGTCAGCCGTGAGACACTAAGTATTACTCTGAAATCAATATTGACTCTGAAATCAGTCTCAGTCTGTAAAAGATATCTTGTTTCATACATGAAGCAAGATGAGATCTACATAGATAGCACGACTTGCCCTTGCTAAGCAAGTTGGATTCATTGGTGACAGGATTAGCAGGCAGGTCCTCCTTGCCATTTTGCTGGAGAGAATTCTGTCATGAGGGGACGCTTGAAACACATTGTCCCTCTTTCCAGCTTAGATTCATGGAAGAGCCCTACAAATTAGACTGACAAAAAACAGCCCGCACTGACTTTCTGATTGTCTTGTTGTAGCTCAGACTTGACCAGCCTCCTCTTGTGCCTGTGACCTCCCAGCATCCTCATGCTGCCGGACTGTGCATTGCTCCAGAGACTCTCCCTGCATGGCCATGGGCACAACTCACTCCCTGGCCTCTTCTGAAGCTTTCTTTATATATTATTTCTCAATGACATATTTCTGCTCACATCTTACTTCCCTGTAGTTTTTTCCTTGATAGATTTATGTTTGGGGCCTCTTACCAGCTAGTGGATTTAACAATTTCTTTATTTAGTTTATTTTTTGTTTGTTTTTTTTTTTTTTTTTTTTAAGCATTACCCTCATCACTAACTTAAAAGACAAACACTATGGATATAGATGTTGGTCTGTATTGTTTGGTGAGTCAGTCTCAATGCGTGAGTAGCTGCTAGATGCTTCTGTAAGATTGTTGAATACATGAATGGATCTCCCAATGAGAGTGTCAGAGCAGAAATACCACTTAAGCACAGGTTGATGAATCTTAAGGCTCCAACTCAGGCCTCAAGATCATTTTTTTCCCTGTGAATCTCACTAAAGCCTACTGTCACAACATTGAAAACTAGGGATTAAAGTCCTGCTCCTTTTACCACTCTGGTTCAGAGTTGAGCCCCCACATACTTGTCCTAGAGGGCCCACACAAAAGTAAACAAAACTGTCAAGAGTGCACTCAAGACTTTGGAGTAATGGACCAGAATTTCACAGAGGTAATTATTAATAGTTAACTTTCTAGGCTGTCTCTTGTACACACTTGCTGACTTCTGCCCAGACAGGACATGCACCTACGTCATATACCCCACTAGGTGCAGCTGTTGGGTCACAGTAACCCACAGATGATCCTAGTGATTGTAGTTGTAGCATTGGCTTCCCCTTGCCAGTGACATCTCTGAACTGGGAAACTGATGCTGCAAAAGGAGAGGCAAGTCACTTGAGACTGCCTCCAGGCCATTGGAAAGAGGCAAAGAAATTGCACTTGCTTCCCCACATGCTGCACACTACCCTAGCTCTGGGGGAGGTGGCCGTATAGTGGAATTTGGAGATGTGACTCCTGGAAGGATAAGAGCATATGGTGTTCATAAACAGACAAAGCCAAGGAATTAAACCAATGATATGAAGAAGGCAAAAAGAAACACAGTGGCAACATCTGTCTTTGGTAATATTGGATTTCAGAACACAGCATCTCTGAAGTGTGGCATGCTGGCACATCAAAGCTAGGTGTTTTGCCCTGAGCTATCTCACCAAGCCCTTCTTATTTTTGGTTCTTTGAGACAGTGTGCTGCTAAATGACTAAGTTGCCCATCTTAGAATTAAATCATCCTGCCTTGGCCCCCTATCTCTTGCCTCCCAGCATACTGGGACTAAAGGCATAAGACATCATGCCCAATTTATCATGCTTTTCATTATAAAAAAGATCACACTGATCATGTTGACTTTGACTGTTGTAAAGGATGAGGAACAGCGTCATGATTTTCACCCGGGATTGCACTTTGAAATTAGCAACTCCCCTCATCTTTATGATGCAAATTAAAAAATCTTCCTTATTTTTTAAGATACTTTGAGTTGTAATCTTCTTTCATGAATGAGAAAAATTGTTCTCACCGACTTAAGATCCCTGCTAGTTCCATCCCTACCTTGCTTGATAGGGCTGCAGGCTCATAGTAGCAGCGATAGACTGCTCTTTGGCAAATCAATGATTCCTGATAATTTCATCCAAAGACACAGATCTCCATGAATATGTGGGAAAAGGACAATCTTTTCCAAATTCAAACTGTCTGCTCTCTCTGAATTTGAATGTTCTTAGGAAGTTGCCAAATCTGTGGTCCCAACTAAGGTCCTGGGAAATGCGACCAAATGTACTATGCACACAAGAGCCACAAACCAGAGTTAACTTTCCCTAGTTCTTAACAAGAGTTTCCTTGAGCCTGAAGCTCAAGGAAATTTTCCTATTCTTGAATATTAGAAGCAAGTTTTCAAGGTAGTGAAATGTTGTCGATCGCTTTGGAAATAATAATATTGTTACCTCTCAAGGTCAGGGTCTACAGTGAAAGGAACATGTTTTTCTGTGAGATAGATCATTAAGTGTCACATTTAAGAATACCGTTCAAAATGAAATGCAGTCTTTGATACTGATTTCTATACCATAAAACATCTCCAGCAAGAAAAACCAGCTGACAGACTAGAGAGCTCTCTTGTGGCCACATCACTCCAGCAAGCCCAGACCTAGCGCTCCAGGGGGAGGCTGCTCAAGTGGGTGTGTGAAGACCCGGAGGGAGTGTCAGGAAGGTTCTGGGGCCGATTTGGAGACTCCACGTAGTAGCAGGCTCATGCCAACAGCCAGAGGGGCTGGGGCTGCAGTCAGGGTCTCATCTGCCCATTATTTTGTAAATCAACCAAATACTTTGGGCCAGCCTGTTGGTCTTGGCTGAGTCTTTAGCAAGGCACTTGTCTCCAAGGGAAGGATTGCACAAGTAATATGTTTCTCCAATGAGCTTACCAGATCTTTCATTCTTTAACTAAAAGGAAGGAGATTGTATCTAAACTTAGGGTGAAGAACCCAAGGGGAAGCTGGCTTGTTGGAGGAAAGGGATGGATTCTTAGGCTAGTCTACACATGTGGAAACACAGTGTAGCCTGCCAGGCTCTGCATAGTGGGAGCCAATGTGTAGAACCCAGTGCCATTTTGAAATAAGTGTATATATTTAAATTTGGGGTTAGTTTTGTATTATTCAGAACTACGCATACATATATGCATATTTATGCATATATATATATATATACATATATATATACACACACACACACAAACACTTTGGCATCTATGTATACTAAAACATTACTTAAATAAAATAAAGCGTTCCCTCTTTATTTTTGGCTACTACTTATTACTGTTGTGTAAATATTTGTAAGTACACATATACACACATTCTTCCAGTTCTTTCTTGTTTACTTCGGACCCTAAAATGAGCTCGAAACACTGCTCCTATCACCAGAAACTGGTTCTAGCGCAGCATGGACATCTGTACTGTACACACAGGGAGCACGAATTGAAGCCTTTTCGTAAGCAACTTTCCGGCTGCAAGCTGCCAAGTCCAGGGAAAGGAAAAGCCGCGTTCATGCCATCCGATGCTCATTGCAAGAAATAAGATATTCCCAAATGGTCAATGGTTTTATACTCTGAAAAGAGTGTGAACCGGCAAAATAAAAAATCACAAGGGCTAGGCCTTAGACGTCTTCATTCTCTCTTCCTGTTTTCCCTTGTTTTCCTAGTCTCCACCCCCACCGGGATCATCCAGGTGCACTCTCTTTAAAATCAATGCTAAGGTCACAGGAGGTGAGTGGCAAGGGGAGGGAGATGGGGACAGGGCTGTGGGGTGAAGGAGGTGCCAGAGCTAGAGAGAGCAGCCTGGCTTGCCTTGGCGATCCCTAGCCAAAGTCAAGGGGAGGGATTGATACTGTTAATTGCATTTGCTAATTACATTCCATTGTATGGACGCTACTGCTTCTCCCCTTCATCTTTCTGAGTCATTAAGTAGCTCCAAAAGCTTCCAAGAGCAGCCTGTCCCCTCTTCTGCTAATTTTATCTCCTCCCCAGTCACTGGCGTGGCACTGGGAAAGGCTCCGCCGCAAATGAATGTGCGAGGTTTTAAAACTGCTATTGGAAAATACAACCCTGCTGGAGCTTGCTGGAATATTGCTTCGCTGCTCAACCGCAGCGTGGATTTACAACCAAAGCAAACTGCTGAGAAAACAGAGAAAATAAATCTGAAAGAAACGTCCCACAGAGAAGTGTAGGCTGCAAATGATTCACCCAAAGAAGAAAGAGAAGAAAATATGCGCTGAGCAGCTTCCCCCAAAATCCAGGGTACCTTCAGTTGGAAAGGTGCCTGGACACCGGGCTTTGTGATTTATTTCCTTGCTCCCCCTGGTGGGAGTTTGATTTAATTGCAAGAATCCCAGTGGTTGAGCACATCTGAGTACCCCGATTACCTACTGTGACAAATGCATTTTTTTATAATTCCTCATCACTGGCAGGAAGTATTGACTTTAGAACTGTGTCATATGATAAGAAAGCAACAAAGACAATGCAGTGTGTGCAGTCCTAATTGTGGCGTGGATGCATTCTTAAATAGCACGATATAATTAAATGCCTCAAAAATTTATATGCGTATTCACATATGTAAGTTCTTTGCTCAAGTAAGTTATTCACAATCATGCTTTTAATTCTGGTGGTACTTCTTCACCACCATTTGTCATTTAGAAGCAGAGCTTCATAAAGACAGAAAAATCTTTCTTCAGTCTACCTGTAGTTCCCTTAATGATTTTAATTCTCTTTGATTGAAACATTTGCTAGCAAGGATTCCATATTTACTAATTTTGCTGAAAGTAGTATTTCTGTTTGGTGCTGATGCTTCATTTTAACGCCGTGTCTCTGCTGAAGTCTCCCTGAGGTTTCTGTGTTCTCAAGGCCCTGCCACATGCCACTGTTCAGAGCTCAAACTGGATCCTGGACAGCAGTAGAGGGCAGGTCTGGCCACCTCTAGATGACTCTGTCCACCACCCTGCTTGTATTTGGTCATTAAGTGTGGGAGATTTATCCAAGTGGAAATTTATTTTCTTCTATGGAAAAGTTGCATTGCAGGATACGTTGAAAGAACATTCTCTGCCAAAGAGCAGGCTCTTCCCCATTGTCACTCTTTGATCTCACTTTAGAGCATTTCCTTTTTGTATGCAGAGGTCATTCTTTGAAATGAGCACTGATGGTATGGGGAAAAGGAGAAAGAAGGAGTCCCTTGCTGAGACCCTGACGTCATGTCATAAATCCACCTGCGTGCTAGGTCCATGGCTGGCACTGTGCTACTGAAACAATATTAATTATTTTGCCTATGTAGAATCACAGATCACCAATTCATTATGCTTGAATTGAGGCTTTTTTTTTTTCTCCACTAGACCTCAACACTCGTCTGGATCTGTCTGGCTAACTCATTTATTTATTTTCTCACTGAAATAAAATTTAAAGGTGTCCTGAAGATCCTCAAATGTATTCCACATCCAGGACATGAACAAGTTGTATTCTTCGGAGATCTACACATAGAAGATATATGAAAAGATTTTCCTAGGAAACAGTTGTGGTTGAAGCATAACACACTCAGTTGTTAGGCGGGCAAAGCTCTTCTAAGAGAAATGCGGAATGGTTGATTAATCTGTACCTCAATCATGCACTCATGGGCTGTTTCAAAGTACTCAGCATTTCCAGCCCAGCACCAACACATATGTTGATAGAGATGAGAGAGGGGACAGTGTACCGAAAACTAACACATGGAAATCCACCTTGATGACATCTCAGGGCATAGAGGCAAGGTACCTTCACTCAGATTTGCTGGTAACAATATGAATAAAGCAGGGAGTCCAGAAGAAGAGAGAAGCCAAGAGACATCATGGGGGCTGAGAAGCATGTTCACAAGCACACATATGGTCCCCTTGCTCGCCCATATGATAGGGGTCATTTATAGAATGAAGGTGCTGTTTTGCCAGTGTGAGTGACCAAGCCAGACTGAGTTCCGTGCAGGCTAACTAGTGTGTGCTCCAGTGAGGCAGGGATGGCAGAATTACAGGCTCTTCTGTACCACGTGCATCTCATCTCCAAGTCAGCACTTGCCAGCAAGTGCTGATGTTGTCTCAGCTCTGCTCCAGGATGGTTTAAAGAAGGTGGAAAGGTTGCAGTAACTATGACAGCCTGATTCCTAGGGATGACAAGCAAAAAATAACAAGAAAAATGTATGAATTACAATTGGGAGAAGGATACGTAGTAGAAGTACATGGAAATACAATTTGGGAAGAATAGATATGGGTCAGGTGGCCTGAGAAAAATCAGGCAAGGAAAGCCTCACACTAAGGAAGTAGCCTTCAGCTGACATTTGAAGGAAGAACTAAATGCATAATGCTTTGCTACAAGTGGTATGAATGCAGTGAGGAAAACATTCTAAGGAGACCATGAGTAATGAACTGGCATTGCTGATTGAAAAGGGTGAAATACGTTGTCGCTGACTGCTGTGATTTATATATTCGGGGCCAGAAAACATGGGACATGGTAAGAACTTGAGGCTTTCTGTGAGGTGTTGAGGTTTTTTCTGGCTGTGGTCCTCCATGCATGAAGAATCTCAGCATTCTGGGAGGCTGAGACAGGAAGGTCATTTGTTTGAGCCCGATATGGGAAACTTAGTTACTTAACAAGACCCTGTGTCCAAATAAAATAAATAAATTAATTAAATAATTTAAAAAAATAAGAGCTTAGCAAGTAGCTCAGTATGAAAGCCCTGGGTTCAATAGGTAATAACACATGCAAACATGTATACTCATAACCTTTTTATGTTATGTGTGTCTATGTGCCTTAATACCATGTCTAAATCAGGTATTGATTTTGAAACTCTCACTTGCCAGACAAGTTTTGCAGAGTTTTTCTGACATGGGGTGATAGTTTGGAAGCAAATAAAATAATAATAGAATATGCACATCTAAAAAGACATTGAAGATGAAGTATAAAATCCAGGACCAATTCTTCAGCGCCTCAGTAGAGAAGGAAAGCAAAGCTGTGATGGGCAGGAGCTTGGCATCTTCAGTGACAGGGTGAAGGCCAATGGCTTGGAGACAGTGAGAGAGGTGATCCTGTTAGTGAGAGGCAGGCAGCGCATGACAATATGTATTCCCATTACAATGGCAGTCACTGAAGGAGTTTATCTGGAGAAATGAAACTGTTGCTATTATTGTTTTTCTTATTGTTGTCAAATATGTCTCTAGTTTTGACAAGGTGTACATTAAAAAGGAGAAAGGATGGGAGCAGCAACTGATCTGAAAACTATTGCATTAATCTAGGAGAATAAGTCTGAGCAGAGTTACGGATAGTGCCACTAGGGATGTGGATCAAGAGATAGTCTTACTGTACTTTGTATATTAGAAACAACGGAATTTGTTGATGAAAACAGATTGTTGGGAAAAAAATGAATAAGCTTGATTACTAAGTTGAGAAGCTGCCATTTCTTAGATAGAAAAATTTGAGAGGAAGATAGTAGAAACTCTAAGCTAAGCACACTTAGTGTAGTAACTTTAAGGTAGTTAATGAAGAGATAGAGAGCCAGTTGGATATCAGTGTCAATATCAAGGGGAAGAAAAGAGCCAAGAACAGATTTATGAACTAATTTTACCCATAGACAAAATTTGGCTTACAAATATGTGTTCAAATACATATGATTTTTTAATTTAGTAATCACTGGTGCAAGTTAGAGGAGTTTCTATTAGGGTGGAATTGGAAAGAGGAGCTGCAGATTTTCACATGACTGTGGTCGCCTGAACCTAGCAAACCTGTGCTCCATCCTCAGGTCTCTGTCCTTCATGTGCCACACTCCCCACCAATGCCTAGGACCTCCACCTGTGGTTGTAGGCCAGCTACTGTATGGTCACCTAGCTCTGATGAAGGCTTTTCTTACACCAGACAGACATTCTTTTTACCTCTGCCTGAAATGTGTAAAGCAGCAGGAGACAAAATAAGAAAGAAAATTTTACTTGTGTCCACACTGTTGCTCTTCAGCATTCCCTGGGAATCACTGGGAAGCTTTTGATATTGTGAATCCCCTGACAAATAAAATTGCCAAATCCAAAAAAGCAAGTGGGAGTGTAGACAGAGAGCTAAGTGGAACCATAGTAGAATGCAAGATCCTGACACAAATAAACTATGTGAATCTCCCTGAGGTCTCCATTACCTTGCTGAATGATCAATTTTTTTCAAAAGGGAATAATGGATTGAAAGGAGAAACCTAGAAAAATAGAGACCAAGAAGATGCAGCAATGAATAGGAGAGGAAAATCAATGCTGAATTTGCCCTAGGTGGGTGGAAGGTAATATGATTAAAAACAAACAACAGGGAACAGTCCCTCGTCTACTTCTTGATATAGAGGCAGGGTCACAGTGAGACTTTCATCATGATTACTAAACTCATTATGAAGGTCATGGTATTAGAGCAGGAAGTACTACTGAGAAAACTCATAAATATAAACATGAAAGCTCTTTTCCTACATGAGGAGGCAATGTGGTGATTTAGTTAATAAACTTTTCTGAGGAACAACGTGGTCATATCATGCAACGGATAAACCACCTACACCACAAATGTGTACCTCAGGCTTGTGAATAACATAGCCAGCTTTGTGCAGAGGTGGTAGCTTCCCCTTGGCATCCGTACCTTAAAATATTTTCATCATTGGGTTGGCTGCCTTTGGCACCATTTCTATTATTCTGCAGTCTTAGTGCAGATAAAATAAGTTGTAAATATTCCTTCTTGACACTCAACACAGTCAGCACCTGAGGGTGACTGCAGTGCTATCAATTGTCAGTGGAACAGAGGCAAGGGTAAGTGTCAAGTGAATGGATATTTCAAGGTGAAAAAATGGCAGATTGCAGATGCCTTTGGCGTATGATGTTCTGTAGCTATATGTACGTTTTCTGTCAGGTAAGAAGCTCTATTTGCTCATCTATAAAAGCATGTCAACTCTTTGCACAAGCTTTACAACATAATGGGTCAGATCTAATTCAATGCACAACCGAGGTCAGGCCCCTGTTAAGAATCAGGACTTATCCCCTCTCCTTTGAACCCAAAGAGTCCTATGACCGCTGTAGCTTATGGAATTCTTAGAAACAATGCTATACAACTTCCACTCAAGCTTGATAGGTCCTCCCTGTTTGAAGGAAGCCACCACAAAAGAAGGGCAGCAATCCCAAGTTCACCAAGAAGCCAAATCCTTATGGAGTTATTTTAAACAGTGAAAGGCTAGGTGGAGAGAGAGAAGCCCAGGAGCCTACTGAGGTCATGTTCTGGCCACAACAACCCCAGCTGACCTCATGGGTGGACCATAGATTCACCCTCTAGTCAGGTTTCTAAATTCCTGATTCACAAAGTTGTGTGAATATGTGATATCCACTAGTTTAGTGAATAATCCATTCCCTCTAGCTAGGGGGGATTAGCCCAAGAACCCCGTCAACCACCACTCCTGGGAAGAGCAAAACCTACAGATGCTAAAGTCCTTTGTGTAAAATAGCATAGCGTATGCCTATAGCCTTCACATATCTTCCCATAGAATTTTAATCATCTCATTACTTATGAAACCTGCCTTAGTTACTTTTGTCATTGCTAAAACAGAACACTTGACCCTCAAAGGTAAAGGAGGAAAGGTTTAGTAGGTTTCAGTCCATAATCAGCTGAGTCCACAGCAGGAGCTTTGTGACTCATTTTTTCTCAAGTATGATATATCTAGGAAAAGTACATGTTTTAGTATCATTAGGATATTGATGTAGACACCATAGCACAACTAATCACAAAAGAGTCCTTCCAAGGCTGCTTCAGCATGTGAAAAGAAAATGCAGTAGGTGTATTCAAATAAAGAAGAAATATTTTATGAGGGATGATGACTGCCTTTTACTGTAATTTTTTATAAAACACAGATTTGATAAAATCTTATAAATACAGTTTTTGTTAATTATGTGTAAAGTATATTTTATTCTATGTATTGATCTGTCTGTCTGTCTGTCTGTCTATCTAGCCATCTATCTATCTCATGTGGTCATAGGTGGGGCTTTTTCTAGAGCGTGTGGTGCTGGGGTCCAGGGTGTGTGATTACTAAGTGAGTCCACTAATTAGCTGGCACCACCCTCCACCTAGTTGCCTAGTTGGAATATACAAGGGGCAGGAAGATGATGCTGAGGTCCCTTACTTGCTTTGCCACCCTCTGCTTGCCATGAGCTGTTTCTCCTCTGTGCTGCTTTTCTGCTGTGCCACCATGGGGCCAGCTGATGAGAGTCTGAAACCTCTATGAACTGCAAGGTGGTAAATCTTTCACTTTTAAATTTGGGTGTATGATATTTTCTCTGAGCAATGAAAAAGAAAAAAATGATGAAGGCACTACTCTCTTCTCATCTTAAACAGAACCAAAGAGAAGTAATCCTTGTCTGGCGAGGAAATAATCCTTGATGGTTTCCTTGCAATGCCAGCACCTGAGAGGCTCAGGAACTCACCATGAGTTCAAGGCCAACCTGAGCACTATAGTGAGACCTTAGCTCAAAAAAAAAACAAAACAAAATAAAGAAACAAAACATAAAAATAAAAATGAAAGAGAAATAATCCTAAATTAAGCAACCTATGCCATTTTTTCCCTAACATCTCTGTATAAGGATTATGAGAGCAACCTTACTGTGTATGCTTTGCTGTGGTCTTGATCAAAACAGCAAGCAAACAGGTTGTGCCTCAGGGACTCACTTGGTACCCTGCCTTCTGCACAACTATGAGCAGTGGAACTCCCTGGGGCTGTGCCATTGGGCCTAAAGCTTGGCTGGAAACAAATTGTTGAAGAATCCTTTAATATTTTCTTATGCCTAGACCCACCCCAGACCAGTTAAACTGATGGTGTAATTGTGAGATATGAGTGTCAGTATAATGAGCAATCCCTCAGCTTACAGGGCCAGACCTGCTGAAATGTTTTCATTCCTTTATTAAAAGGCCAACTGTTGCCAAGTCCACTTACTTCAATAGTCCAGTCTATGGATTCAGTATATAACCCAGTGATTGTTCCCGTGGTGGCTATAGTGAATGAAGGGCTTGTGGTTCTGTAAGGATTATAAATCTGAAGTAAAAATATGGTCCAAAGACCATCCTTTTGAGGCTATGAAACCTAAGTCTAGATTTTAGGTGAAAGAATATATTAGCCAGATACAGAGGTGCTAAATGTTAAGCAACCATAAGGAACAATCCTAACCACATACATAATACAGTGATCACAGGGAATGGAACTCAAGAGGAAAATAAATTCTGTCAATCAATAGAACCTATTTTCAGTTAAATTATCATCATGCTGGAGAACAGCAACTTGGCTTTCACGGATTTTGAAGGGCAGTCAGATCATGAATACAGATGCCCTGGAACACAGAAAGAGTTGAGCAAGGGCACCAAGGAAAAAAAAGAGAGAGCTTCTAATGGAATAATTTTTATTACTTTTTTTCTTAAGCCTATTTTCAAATCCAGAAATGGCAAAGACCAGTTAGTGATTGGGAGCTAGGTCTAAGGATCTATCATTTACTAGGTTATAAATAATTAAAATGTTCAACTTTTGAGCAAATAAAAACCTTTAAAGTCAGTATATGAGTTCAGGAAGAAAATATAATCTTACATAAAAATGTAGGCTTCTGGCTCTCTTTGTTTTCCAATCCTTCGTAATATTTCGGATACACCACCAATATGATAGTCTTGTATTGTTTTACATATTAGAAGGTAGCAACATACCTTTGCGACCTTCTGAATGCTGCGCTGAAATACTCAAATTACTTACTGAAACTCATACTCTAGAGGCATAATTTATTTAGTCCACTAAGAGTTAAATACACACACACACAAATGCACACACACACACACCCACACACACATGAAAGAAGGACAGAAAGAAAGGGAGCGAATGCAATGATGTGTAGTTACAGATGTTCTAAATTGCAGGGAACAATTTTTTTGCTCTATTTTTGGTTCAGTTAACAAGCTTCCTCAAAAGAAATGTCTGCAATGAATTTTTTTAAACAAATGAAGTAAAATATATTTCATGAATCAAATTAAACATAATCAATTGGAATTTGAAAATGTTTGTGCTAGTATTAATACCTCAGACACTAAAATCCAATAGGCAGTAGTCCACCGTCCTTTCCTATGAATATTTATGCTAGTTTAATTGTGATGGGTGATACTGACCAATGTGTGGGCAGGCCTTGCTGTAATGAGGAAGAGCCTGCTGTAGAAGCCAGAGCAATTGGCTTCTGGCTCTCTTTGTTTTCCAATGCTTCGTAATATTTCGGATACACCACCAATATGATAGTCTTGCATTGTTTTACATATTAGAAGGTATCAACATACCTTTGCGACCTTCTGAATGCTGCGCTGAAACTAGTAAATGATTTAAATAAAGGATCCCTTAAAATGTCCAAAGCTACCTGCATTCGACAGTCTCTTTTTCCTGGCATGATGTGGGTAGGTCACTTTCATAAAGTATTTACATGAAAAATTACTTATACAGAAATGAGTGGTCTCTGTGTAGATATACAATCCTAAAGAAAAGACTGTTATGGCAGTGAATGGAGCAGAAAATAATGATAAATGGTGATAGATTCTTACCTTGTGGCAGCATCCATTGTAACCAAAGGAGGAAAACCCATGAAAAAGGACCTTGTGATCTGGTGTAACCACAATAGAAGGCAGAATATGAAAAACACCAAGACTAAGACTTAAGAACATTAAATTCTCAATAAGAAATTAGATAAACTTCTTTCTTCTTTTGGATATAATATAGTTTAAAAATACACAAGTAAATATTCTGCTCTTAGAAAAATGATTATCCTGAAGCATAATGATATTTAAATATAAACATCACACTTTAGGTTTAAAAAATTAAGAATGTATTAGTGCATAACAATTATGTTTGTCTTACTCACAGTGAACAAATAAAAATGGAAAGTTCAGATTTTATCCCTGACAGTACCATGTGTCTGTGTAGTCTGTCTCTGTACCATGTCTCCATTACAGTGCACTACATATTTGTAAGCAGTTGGAAAAGGATAAGCTCTTCTTCCTTGAGATTTCACATTTCTACTGCAGTGAGAAATATGATGGGATCTACTGATTTCCTATGGGATAGACTAAGAATGGGTACTTTAAAAATTAATTAATTTTATTTCTACAGTTTTGATGCACATTAATGATCACATTTATTATAGGAAATTCATACCTGTACATAATTATCTTAATTCTTTTTTGCCCATTCATCTCCTTTCTCTGCATTGTGTCTTAAGAATGGAGGGGAAACAGTAACAGAGGATCTGAATTAAAGAAACCTAGGTTTGAAACTTAATGTTTGTTATGTAATAACATCCAGGTTCCTTGAGGCAGACAGTCTTCTCACCGGGAGCTAACTCAGCAGTTGTACTTTGTTTTAAGACTGTGATGAACATAAGGCAAAAATGAGATGCAAATCCTTGAGGTGCTGACACAGAAGTTCCTAAATGTCAATTTTTCCTTCCTTCCTATTAGGCCAGGATAGAAAATGACTCAAATTTCAGTGTGGCAAACTAGGTTGATGTGGAGAATGTAGCCAAACACAAGGACTATATGAAGGTCCAGATAAGGAAGAGCAAGATGACAGAAACTAGTGAGTCTCAAGTATGACAGTGGGCCACACGTGCCATAAGATATTTTGATGCTCTAGTTCAAGAGACCAGTCTTACTGTAGGTACAGCTGCACTCTCATTTGATAGCTACTGAAATCTGGAAGGTGATAAGCCAGGTAACCCAAAGGAAGAACTTTAATTTTAATGAGAGAGAGAGAACAAAAAGATAAATATAATGAAGTTGAGTTTCAGAACAGGTTATCAAGATAGTTATAGTAGTTGATATAATGCATATTGTTTTTTTAAGATTTACATAATGGATCCCTAACTTTTTTATTTGTACTTTTTATTATTATTTTTAAAGAATAAAAAATAGTGTTAGAAGAAAACAGCATTATACACAGTACAGGATTTCACTAAACAAATAATAGGAATCCGACAATGGTTGCTGTATTACATGATGCTATGTGCAAATTAGTTTTTCAGATTACAAGATATAAATGTATAAGTTTTGTTTAAAAAATAATTAAGAAGTCATAAGAAATTCAAGAGAGGAAAAAGATCAGAGTAAAAACAAAAATTGTAAGCATTAACTGCTCCTTTCTTGTTTATGTATTCATATAATTAGAATTCTCAGAGTAGAAAGGAGTAGGCAATAAATATTTAAACATTTAAAATTTCTGAATTTATTTCAATTTAAAATCCCACATTTCCAGGAAAAATGAACCTTTTGCACAAGAAATTTCAATAAAATCATACCAAGATATACAAAAATGAAATTGTCCAAAACTTCTTAAAAAATGGTTAAAGTACATACATAAAAAAATATTAGCTATGGAAGAACAAAATTAAATAGCATCTTATTCCACATTAGAAAGAAAAAAAGAAAAAAAAGAAGACCAAGTGTGTAAGAAACTAGACTAATTAAGGGACTGAAAGAAAAAAAAAATCTATCCTTTTTGAATTTTATGCTTAGCAAATGTACCTTTGAAAACTAAAAGGAAAATATTTTCTAGTTACACAAATTTGAAATATTTTAATACCTGCAGACGTAGCGTATAAGAAATAACAAAGAGCATAATTCAAAAAGCATGAGAAGTTGCATTGTGCTCCTGGATGAACAATAAAATGCTCTCAAAGTGATAGTTATGCAGGATTGTACAAAATATATTAGATGAACCCTTATTTAAAAGGCCATTGAAGATTTCTATGAAACAGTACCAATCTTATGTCTGGTTATACACTTATTTTTTTTCATATATGTGTATGTGTGTGTGTGTATATATATATATATACAGGACAGGGAAGAAGTAATATAAAGTCAACAGAAAAGAGAAATATACATTTTAAAGTTTCTAATACTAGGAGAAAATATACAATGTCTTTTAGATAAATTGCAATTCAAAGATATAGCATAAATTTTAAAACAAAAATTAAGATTAAGCAATATTCAGAAAATTAAATACTAATTAATTTAAAATTAAATATTTCAAAGCAATTGAACTAAGAAAAAGTTTTCATGATAGTAAAGAAATACTAAGAATAAAACATAAGATAAGTGCTGGAATGACAAATAAATGATCATCACTTCTGACAGTTGGGGATAGGATATTGCACAAAGTTCTAGTGTGGTGTGGACATGGATAATGACCATGACACTTACTGGAGGCCAAGTGTCACTTGTGGGACTGAGCTACAGCTATTTCCTTGAAATCTACACTGTAGTCCTGTATGGAATCTTGATCCATAGGGTGCAAGAGAAGTCCATTTGTGGTGTGTGCTGGTAGAAATATTTTGCTGCTGTACACAAAAGAATAACTGAAAGACTACTATTGTATACCTCTTATTCTCCTGTGTTTGTTTGCCCTATTTGGTGGGTTCTTTCCATTCTCATTCATGGGGATGTGATCATTTTTCTTCCTCTCTGGAAGATTATTTAGTAGGCTGTGAGGGCTTGGCTTTGTCATCATGAAATTCTTTAGTTGTTCTTTGTCATGGAAGTATTTTACTTCTCCTTTATAGTTGGCCTACTGAGCCATCTCATGATACTTGAATGAAAGTTTTTCAGGACATATCAGTCTGGGTTGGAATCCATTTCCTTGCAAGATTTGAAGTACTTGAACTCGACAACGCAATCCAACACAGTCCAGCATTCCACAACAATAGTGAGTTATTCAAAGAAGTTGTCGACCATAGCCATTTGCAGCTCAGCTTAGTATTATGGCCTCGTGATGTATACTTCATTTTTATACTTTTATGCTGGATGGTTAAGACCTAGATAGAGCAAGACTTATATACTAACACATACACTTTATGTTTCTTATGTGGTCAGTGAAGTCCCCTCAGGGTTTATCTTATAGTCCTGTACATTATTCTGAAGATTCTTTGTCTGTGTCATCCATGTGGATGAGTCACGGACAATGCTTGACCAGTTTGCTCTCTGTGAGAGCCTGAGAGAAAGTTTTCCCTCCATGTGACCCTCCCCAGGCACACTATAGAACTTCAGTCTCTTTCCTCTGTGGCTCCATAATTTCCTTGTTCAGAAAATTTGGAGCTCAACTGAGTTTCATGATGTTGCAGTATAGGTTCTCCTATGTCCTGAGTCTTCGCTGACCTTGAAAGGCTAGAGCCAAACTGTTGGCTGGTCTTGTGGCTCTTCTATTTCTCCAACTCTGATTTGTGAACTTAGGTTGTTAACCATCCAGAAGAAAAGCTGATTAGTATCCTGCAGCATATGCCATTCATTTTACTTTATCTGACTCAATTGATTTTAGTTGTTGTTGTATGTTTCCTTTTGTATTTCTGCTTTTCGCTTGTTATACTGGGGAGACTATACGATATTTACACATGTGTGTCTGGTTTATTTCACTTATGAGTATATGTTCAAGTGGCATCCACTTCAGTATAAATGCTTCAAACTTAACATTCTTAATAGCTGAGTAATGTGTTGTCAAGTTTAAGCACCTAAGTTAGTTTAATGACAATGGAGTGCCCACCTTTGACAGGTGTAGACAAAGGAAGGGGTATAGAAAGAAAAAATCATGATGTGTGTGTATAGACAGTACAGTTGGGATAGATAATGCTGTGCTTCTACATAATCCTATGAGAGGCAAGATTTGCACTGATGGTGTTTGGACAGGATATTATATAGGTTTCTAGTACTATGGTCATCCACTAGGAAAATAATTACTGAATTTTTGATATAATTCAGCTATAAAAAATAAAATAAGTAAACAGCTACACTCTTAATTTACTGATAAGAGACATCTGCTATAATAATGTCTGTAAGTATAATATCATGTATGCACCTTGTACGATACCGAAACAGTATGAAAATAGTTTGCAATGTATTAATTTATCGAATCTGTGTTGTTAAGGTGTCTTAATACCGTCTGATTGATATTTGTACTTCAATAAAATAAAAAATAAATTAAAAAAAAAAGACTTGAAGTACTTTGCTCCATGTTTTTCTTTCCTTGATGGTTTGTGAAGAGAAATCTGTCATTATCCTGATGGGTTTTCCTTTAAACTTGATCTGTTTCTTTTCTTTAGCTGCTTTTAGTATACTGTTCCTGTGCTGAATTTCTGGGATTTTGATTATTATATGTCTGGGAGCGGTTTTAATTGGGTTACCTAAATGTCAGATTTTGTTGCCCCATATTTGGGAAGTTCTCTGCTATTATTTCCATCCGTATTCTTTTTATATAATTTGTATTGACTCCTTCCTTCTCATTGATGCCTATTAGTCTCACATTGCTCATCTTTGCATCATCTTTCAGGTATTGAATTATTTTTTCACCCATCTTAGTTTTTAAGAGATCTTTGCTTACTTTTTCACTAGCTGCAATGGTGTCTTTCAGGTCAGAAAGTCTATTTTCACTTTCATTCAAAAGGATTTGCCAGCTTGCGATTGAGATTTTAATTTCCTTTGTATCTGTTTTTCCTTTGGATCTGTTTCATACATTTTATTTCTTTCCTATATTGCTTATTGAGGGGTTCCATCATTTTTATATTCTGCTTTTTTTTTATCAGTGTGTTCTTTAGAAGCACTTACTACTTCTTTGATTATAGTTATCACTACAATTTTTACTTCAGCAGTTATTTCTGTTCTGATCTCTTCTATATCATTTGCAGTTGTTTCTTCAAAAGCTATTATTTCAGAGATTTCTGGTGTGTGATTTCCAATTTCCTCTATGCTGGTGTTTTCTGTATTTATACTGGGTGGACTCGGGGCCTGAGACTGCTTTTTGTTCCTTCTCTTTGTCATTTTGTATACCACTGATTTTGTCCTTTGGTGTAGAACTCAGAGAGAGTTATTACCTTAGCACCATGTCTGGATCTATGAAACTTCAGACTCCTTCGGGTGGGTGTGGCTTGGGTCTGGCTGCTGTGCTGCAGTTCTTCTGCTGTAGACTTTCAGGTGAACCCTTTGTGTCACACTGGCAAGATGTTCTGCTCCTGAGTCAGCTGGGTGGGTCTTGCCTCTAGCCTCTTTGCAGGGAGTTCTGCTGAAGGATTCCACGCTGGGCCTGCACTCTGGGTCTCTTCAGCATCTGGAGGCCCTGGGCCATCCTGGATCCAGTTACTGGAGGTTTCAGTTCATGCTCAGCTGGCTTTAATGCAGAGCAGCACATGGCAGAGGACAGCAGCTCGTGGTGGTGGAAGGTGGCAAAACGGTAAGAACAAAGGGAGGAGTAGCAACAACAGTGGCTCCTCAGTCATACTGTTGTGTTCCTAGTAGTTCAGAGCAGGAGATACAGGCATGATGTCTTAGCTATACCATGCTAGTGCAAAACTCTCTTTTTTAATGAACTAGGAGAGACTAGCTGTATAAAAATCTTAACTATCTTGTGTATACCTTTTCCTTCTTCCTTGCACTTCCTTTTCCTCACCACAGTTTGTCTCTTCTTTTCCACAGTTACTTCCTTATTAACAATACATCTGGATCTTCTTTACTTATTTTTTTACAGTAGAAAGATAATAAGGTATTTAGACATATGGGTCTGATTTGTTTCACTTGCCAGTATGGTCTTGAGTTGCATCCCATTGTCTATAAAACACACAATTTTATGCATCTTTATGGCTGAATACCATTCTGTTATATTAAAATGAAACTTTTCTATCTGTTGTTCAGTTGATAGACATGTGGGTTGTTTCCAAGATTTATTTTATTTATTTGTTTGTTTGTTTGTTTGTTTATTGGTAGAACTGGGGATTGAACTCAGGCCCTTGGGCTTGCCAGCCAAGCGCTTATTCTTCCTATGGGGGGTTGGGCTAGTGAATCAATAGGGCTCTTTCAAAGTGATTGGTACCACTGCTGTGTTTCCTCTTTTTGTCTTGGTCTTGAGGTGTGGCCCATAGGGAGTGTCTATATCTTCCAAGTTGCAAAGTCACCTTGTGTGCCACCTTGTCTCCTTGAGGTCCTGGCCCTGTCTGACTGCCTAGAATATTTCTATCTAATTCCACTGCCTACAACAATTTCTCTTGCTTAGCAGGACCAGAGAGTCATCTTTGAAATCCAGGACACCCTGACCAGATTCCTTACATTCAGGCTTGTTCTTGTCTATGACTCTCAGAAATGGCTTAAGGTTTGCTGATCAGGATACCATCCACGGATGACTGGCCAATCCCACATGGTCACACTGGCAGTTCCAACTGATAAGAAGTGGCCCATGACTCCCAATCATCACCCTCACAACCCACTTGTTCCACCTGCCACCTGGTATACAGATAAATTCACTATGCAGTTTTTAAAATGTTGGTCATAATGTGCTGTGAATCTGGGCAGGGGAGATGGCTCAGTGGAATAAATGCTTCCCTGGCAAGTGCAAGGGCCTGAATTCAATCCCCAGTTCTGAGAAAAAAAGTGTTGAAAATCTAAGTTAAAACATGGAAATATTATAAGGTTATGATATTTCTTTAATGGAACATTTTATGACTGTTTTGTATTTGTATGTATTGCTTTTGAACTAGTTGCTAAATATACTGATATTCCTTGCTTGACTTTAGAAAATAGTACTAGAGAGAATAATGTTAGCAAGCCTCCTAGTATGTAAATTTCTGAAAAATGGGACTTTAAAATTTAGCTCAGACTTAGAAAATATACAAGCCCGTCTATGAAACACGGGACTCCTTTTTTCAGCTAAATGACGTTAGGTGGGCTACCATTCTTAAATACTTGGAGGACAAGTTTCACTGGGACAGATTGGCTCTGGTCCCTCTCTACATGCTAGAGGAAATGTCAGGTCTGCTCTGTTTCAGTTTCCTTTCTTTGACCTTACTCCTAATTTTCCCACCGCTTTGCACACTCCTTTTTTGAGGAAAATTTTAACAGCTGGATTCCTTTCTGGAGACCGATCTCTGGTTGTGTGGCCACTAGAAACTGACAACACCTGCGGGGTCGTGGCCAAGGGTCCGTCCTCTCTGGTTGATACCTAAAGGTGCTTGCTGAAAACTGGTTCTTGACCACTGAAAGACCTCCAGTTACTTATTGTACTTTTTTCTCTCTCTTTTTGCTAATAAAGTAGGAATTCTGCTTAAGCTTTTCAATAGACCAATTTAATGAGTCACTCCTTCAGAAATTAGGCTGAAGCAGCTTGCAATAGCTTACATTCTACAGTAGCTGTTAAGGAAATGATTTACATCTTTGTCTTACACATTAAGAGCAAGAAAGAGATTTTTGTCAGCCTTAATGTAATGTGTTTTTACCAGCATGCAAAATATGATTACTAGATTATAAATGTAAGTTTTACCAATGAGCTCCAAAGATTCAGTATAGTCTAGTCCTGATAGAAAAGGTTGCCCTGGAGACTAGACAAAAGAACACAAGTGTCTTGGAGATATTTTGCCCTAGGGCCCAGGACAAAGTTCTTCCTGTCATCTGTCTCTCTTGTCAATCTTTAAAGGTGATCTGTTTTGCTGCACAGCAGAGGAAATGCTCTGCTTCCAACTCAACCTTTTTAAGCAATATTATGCTTCCTTCTGTAAAACATTCTGTCACCAGACCAATTGTCTTACGTTCAGATTTTGCTTGCGGAAAGAAAGCCATGGTTACCTAGTTTTGAAATGTAGATGTGAGCTACAGGAGAACTAGGCAATTCAGGCATCTAAGGCATTCATTATCCTGGAGTGTAAGGCTGCTGCTTCCTGATCTTTGGAGCCTAAGAACAAGACATTCTTAATCATTACATGAAAATAAGATTTCCCCTATTTGCCTTTCTAAAGGGTGGGCTTGTAGAACAGCTGTAATCTAGGCCTCTGGAAGGCTATGCCCATCCTTAGCTGAGTTATGCAAACTTTTCAAGGATAATACCCTTTAAGGCGTGAAATGATAATTTAGAACTTCCACAGTTTATGTGCCTTTTACTCTATGACCTAAAACGCATAAAATCAGATCTCAAAAAATCTTTAAATGACCCTGATAAGTACATTAATGTCTTTAGAGGATGTATTCAGACTTATGAACTTGATTGGGAAGATATAATGTCAATCTGAAAGAAAGCTTTGACTTCTACAAAATGCGGGCAGCATTACAAACTTATATTGCATTTGTAGATAAATAGCATATTGTTAACTTTAAACAACCAGAAGACAGAGTGCCAGTAAAACTACCTGTTCCCACTGGAGCCCAAGCAATCAGACCCCTGCTGGCCTAATAGATAGACAGGAGATTATAATAAAAAATATCTTCTAGTGTATATTCTTGAAGATCTAAAAAGTAAAACCAAGCTTTCAGTTATTAAATTTATTGTTTACTAGGAGAAAGATTACACCCCTCTGATTTCTTAGAATGTTTAATAGAGGAACTGGTAAAGCATACTTTCCCAGATCCTAATTCAATAGAGGGATAGATTATCCTTACAAATAAGTTCATTGCTCAGTCAGCTTCAGATATTAGAAAAGAGCTACAGATTTTTTCAGAATGAATTCAAATTAAAATAATTCAATAGTTAATACTAGGAATCTGATATAGTGGCGTGCATCCACAATCACAGCACTCTAGGAAACTCAAGCAGGAGGATCACATATTCAAGCCCACCCTGGACACGCCAATGACTAAAAACACCCGGCCTTAGAAAAAAAGAGGTAACAGCCCTGGGAATTTAGCTAAGTGTAAATTTCCTGGGTTTGATCGAAAATACTACAAAAATAGCACATATATAGATATACATTATTATGTTTATTAAAATCAAAAGTATAATACATGTTTGGGGGGGCTTGTGGATTAGCTACTTGGGCAAACTCAGTCAGACCCAGGAGATCATAATTCAATCCCCAGGTCCACACACTGCACCAGACCCACCCTTAAAGCAGCCTGAGCTGGCCAAAAAAAAAAAAAAGTGCAATACATGCTTACAAAAACTTGAACAGTTAGTATAGTTATCAGTCATAGACATCCCTTCAGCCACAACAATTCTCCTTCCAAGGTTTGTGTTAATAATTTGTGTCTGTATCAAGTACCTTCTCTTGCACAAAAGAATCCATACATGCATACTGTATATCAATGCTATTTGTATATTTTTCTACTAAAATAATGCATTATCAGCTTCTTAAATTTAAGGTTTTACTTGATGTAACATAAAGATGAATGATACCTTTTAAATTTTATTGCATAGGAATACATATATGTGATATATATGATAAATGAACAATTAATTCAATAATGATCTACAGACACAGACTGTATTCACAGTTCTATTACAGAATTTCAAACATATATATATATATATATATATATATATATATATATCCTTTTCTATGGATTATAGCCACAAATATTTTTATTGTGTAAATTTGATTTACAAAAGTTCTGGCTGCAAGGTAAATATGAATGCATACCTATTATTACCCATATCACACTCCCAGGATCTTCCAGTGGGCTGTCACACATTCAAACAGTACATGAAAGTTCCCACCTTCCCACATCATACCCCGTTGTATATTATCAAAATTCGTGCTTCTACCAAACTGAAAAATCTCCTTACTTTTACTATGTTTATTTGAGTGAGTCTGAGAGAACCTTTTCACTATTTCAGGACACTATCCATTCAATTTCCAGTGGGTGAAATAGTCCCATTTAATACAATTTATCTGTTTCCTTAGGTTATTTCTACAACAGGTGCATGCATCTCTGATGAAGCTTCTTCAAAAGACTGATAATGTTAGTGTGGGTTTTGATTTTCCATTTCCTTTCCCACTCCATATCTTTCCTATGAACAGATCTTTAACCCAGCGCCCTAAGCCTCCTAGTCATCTCCATGGCTGCAGTTTTGAAGCCATCATCCACTCTTTCCTGGGTAATTACAAACAACATGCTTTTATTAGAAGTCACTTACTCTACCTATTGTCCCTGTTTTACTCTCAGTCACTGTACACAGATCGCCTGATAAAGTGAAACCCACATCAGATCATCTCAAGTTAAAGCCGGAGTTCACCCTCATCTAAAACCATGATTAGGCAGGACCTCCTCAGATGCTGCATCTCCATCTGCTGCTTGTATCCTAAGGACCCACTGACTTTTTATGATTAATATCCATAGCAAGCTAAGAAACAATGTTTCATTTTTCATTCTCAAATAACTAGGGCAATAAGGCTTACCCTGGCTAATATATGGGCAGTTGTTTCCCATTGCATTTGAATTTAGAAATTTGGCTCGGCAATCAGGAATTTGAAATATCTACTTACTCATCCAATACATCGATATTATACTGGAAATGGAAAGCATGTCCTGTTTTCAAAACATACAGTGAAACAGAAAGTGTAGGTTTTTATTACTTCAAATGAGAGAGCTATATTTTTACTGAGGTATTTTAGCCACATCACTTGAGTTTTGGTTCTGCTTTGAGAAATGATGATTAAAAACAGAATATGTGGAAAATTTATTGTGAAAGAAGAGTTAGCAGGGAATGTTCATAGGTAGGACAGTCAACAGTAAGCATCAAAGCTTGTCAGGCTTTTAATCTGTTACTTGTTAAGCTCCACTTAGACCCTGAGTGGTCTTCTTATTGCTTTCTGGGTAATTTGAAAGAAAAAGTGACAACTTCCACAACAAATATCTATAACACTACTATTGTTTTCTCCCTTTTATATTTGATATAAATCACAGTCATTTCTTCTTGTTATGCCTGAAACCATTTTACTGTTACATCCTACAATACCAGTGAAAGAAACCTAGACATTAACTATACACATATATACTTACTACCTCAGAGAACTACACTTCACACATCATACCTTTATACACAATGCTTCATTTAATTTATTTTGTCAACATCATTTTAATGATATGAAATTTTATGAATCACTATGAGATGCCACATTTCCTACATTTTTCTGTCCTACAGGATTTGTTAGTGCCATGGGAAATAAAGGCTACATTAAAATCTACTTATAGTTTAGGTAAAGCACAGTTTATCCTAGCAGTGGGAAAACATTTCCTCTTTGTCTCTATTTCTCTATTATCTGCTTTGTGCAGGTCTTAGAGAGTAGGGAGAATAAACAGTGAAATATTTCTGTGAGGAAAGAGACCAGAAACTGATATAAATCAGGAACGACGTGATGACACAATTGCTGATGGATCACTGGTGACTCAGTTACTCTTCTCATCGCTGGATCAAATACCTGACACCAAAATTAAGGAAGGAAATGTTTATTTTACTCAGAGTTACTGGAGGTCTCAATCCATAAGTGGCTGACTCTAAGGCAGACTGGCACATGGCAGGCAACATGCTTTCATGGCAGCTGCAAAAAGCAAAAGGAGCCAAGGAAGGAGTAGCAGCAACAGTGACAACAGAAAGAGAGAGAGAGAGAGAGAGAGAGAGAGAGAGAGAGAGAGAGACAGACAGAGACAGAGACAGAGAGAGAGAGACAGAGAGAGAGATATGTCTGTCTCTCTGCCTCTGTCTCTTATATTGCATTCAGGCTCTTTACCCAAGCTGGGGGAAGTACATACACCCATAATCACAGTACTAAGATCCATAATCCCAGCCTTGGATCACTCATAATCCCAGTGGATCATGAGTTAATCACAAACTCTAGAAGTCCCTGCCCCATGACTGCTGAGGCTTTAGTGGAACAACTAAACCATAGCAATTGGACACAAACCATAGCAACTGGATTGCAGACACATAGAATGTACAGTTCACAGGATGTTCAGTTACAAAGGCACGGTATCCTGAGGTTCCCCGTGGCTATGACGGCAAGTATTATTACCTGAGGGATTCTCCTCCAAATGACTTCCAGAATCACCAAGGGAGTTCTTATCTGCTTTTTAACCTTTCAATGCATTTTAGAATCCATGTTCTCTAGCTGAATTTTAGGCAAATTTGCACTGACAGAAGACTGCAAGTCTAGCACTAGGATAAATTGACAATGATAAAAAAAGGTGGGGGCTAAGCACCAAACTAAGATTCCAGGTCATTTTTTTAAAAGCAAGATGTCTAACTGATGGTAAAACTGAGTTTGTGTTAAGAAAAACAGTGTTGGTAATAAGGAAGAAAATAGAAAGGGATTAGGGTGAAAGAACATAAATAAACCAGACACTGAAGACTGCAAGAGTGAAGTGAAGTAGATAATGTGGAGAAAAAAGTCATTCATTATTATTTAATATGATTTTTATGCATATTGCAATTTATGTAGATATTGTATTTATAAATTTGTCACTTCTGCAGTAACTAAATACAGCATTATCCATGCTCTACATTAAAATGCATAAAAAATTTCTAAGAAGATAATTAAACTAATTTTAAAAATATGTGCTCCCGAAGTTTTATGCAAGTTTGGACAGCCGAAGTCAAATTTTGTGGACTTTTTCATTTTCCACCTCTTATTGGTAATTGATCATAGAGCCATCTACATGCTCTATGAACAGTCAGCAATTAGATTAATGTCAAACTCTTGAAAGCTCAAGAGTTAAATTACAAAATATTTTCTCACTTTTATTGCAGTTTTCACTGAGGGCTAATCATTTCTCCTTTCATGATTCTCTTTTGAATAATGGTCTTAGAATTTTAATGAACATTTTTGAGATCTAGATTAAATTGCTCTCACAAAGTAAAAATGATTATATTTAAAAATGTTTTCAAAGTTCTCTCTCTCTCTGTGCTTTTAAACGTACATTCTACTTTCTTAGTTTAAAGGACAACATACTCCCAAAGTAATGTCTTTTTGTTTTTTCTTTTTTTGTATTTTAGGGAAGGGTCTACAGGGTGTTCAGGGGTTCACTGCTAGATTGGATTCATAGTGATCTGCCTCTTTACAGCCTCCCAAGAGCCAGGATTACAGGCCCACGTTACCACGGCCAGTCTCAATCACCATCTTGGAGCACCCTGGGGAGGGGCTGGCCTGGCAGGCCCAGGGATTGAACCTCTGCTTGCAGGCGCTTTAATCTGCTAAGCTATTTGGCTGGCCCTGTAATGAATTTTTTAAATAAATTATTCAGCAGTGTATTTGGAAATGTTTCCTGCCCATTCTTATTTCAGTTTTTGCATGTTCCTAGTTAACACCCACATAATAAATAATTCTAGTGCCCATCCAGAGGGTTATTTTTTCCATGATACAAAAAATGTCTTTTCCTTTAACTTTTGCTTATGTGACACAGTGAAGGAGTCATAGCCATAAGTAAAGACACAGTGGCAAAAGTTAAGACCTTATGGAATATTAAATGAAATTCAATCATACATGACAAGGGACAAACAGGGTATTTACAGTTGAAAGTTGGGAAAGATTTATATGTTTGCATATCTCAGGAAGTTTGTAATAGTAGTACACTGCAATGCTTTGCATGTGTAGAGGAAGGGCATAAAGCCTTCCGGATAATCTTACATGAATTAGAATAAATAGAAATATATATATCAAATATGGATCTAAGGCAAAAAATATGAAATGAAACACTGAATATAGTTACAATTTCAAGATATAAATGAGGTTATATGGAAATATTTGGAACTTAAAAGTAGAATTGGCAAATAAACATATATGGAATCATAATAAACTCATTTTCCTTTTTCAATGCTTATTTTATTTAAAGGGAACCAAAATACATAATTTAAATTTTAACCTCCTCTCATTAAAATCTACAATTATTATCATCCATTGAATGAAATTTGTAATTCTTTCTTTCCTGTATGTTATTCCTTCATAGTCTGTTTATCTCAAATGTTTTCTTTGTATTTAATACTTTCTCACCAGTTTTGGGAGTTCTACCAGCTAATGCAGGCAGGTTTCTCTTTACTACTAGGAAAATATTAAACCATAAAGCTATTAATTTCTTTTCTATTCACTCAAGGGATTACATCATCATTTTTCTTATGTATTATTATAATTCTAAATGTAAGGTAAATTTTTAAATTATATAATTACCTTAGGAAAAATTGAACAATTTAAGGAGAAAAATCAGTCAAAAATAAGCACATAAAATCTGCATTATGACACATTTGAAAATATAGGAAAATTTTCAGATTAACAGCTATACTTTTAATCAACCATTCATAAGATTATTATTATTATTATTATCATCATCATCATTAGTGGAACCGGGGATTGAACTCAGGCCCTTACGCTTGCCCGGGAAGCACTTATTCCACTGAGCAGTCTCCCTGGCCCCTCATAATATTATTATAACTTCCCTTTTCAAATACAACTCACTGATTTAAAATTAATTTAAAGATTTGTTTTAACTTTTCCACTCCTTATTGACCTTTCTTCAAGTATCACAGGACCAAGTTTATAGCTGGTACCATTGAGCTCTGGATGTTATCTAAACTGATTATGAAAACAAGACAACCAGACAGCAGTTGCTCATAGAGAGAAAAAGGCCAAATCGAGGCAGCAGAGCACATGCAGAACTGGATCTGACACTGGTACAAGTAAAGCCATTTTATTAGAAGCTCACTCAGATGATTTTCTTGTGAACCAAGACAGCCTTGAACAAATGGGGAACATGAGACCTTAGCATCTTTTAGGGAGGGTGATCATGGGCTGGAATAACCAGACCTCAGGTGGACATCATTTTTCTTCTTCTTCAAGGTTTATTTATGCTTAGCTCAGAGGCAAGTTAGCCAAGACCCACATGGGGCAAGGGGAAGTGAGCCGAGACCAGAGTTCAGCATGGGGCAGGGTTGGGGTTGGGTTTGGTCAAGGTTCCTAGGAAGCAAAGAAGGGAAGTGTTTGGAGCAAGGTGCCCGGGAAACCTTACCTAGCAGAGAGCAAAACACATTTTAAATTATTAAAAGGAATCACAAGACAATCTCTTCAAGGGAAGGACAGAAGTAGGACAAAGGCCACCAAGAAGCACAGTGTTGGTGTTCACCTTCTAGTTATTAGATGATGGAACATATCTACCAAGTTGAGAGTCACATTACCTCGAGCTGTCCTCATGGCTTCTCACTCAAGGCATCTTGTTGGAACCTGTGTGCATTCATTGCTCTTCTCCTGGGCAACACTAAGGAGATATTTACAAGAGGAATTTTAGAAAATAGAGGTGCTACTTCATCAAATCTCAGAATATCTTTCTTTGGCAAAAAAAAAAAAAAAACAAAACTGGAAGCAACTTTGATTGATTGATTGGTTAATTGACGGATCAATTTTTGTGGAGACTTACAGTTCCAAATAACAAATTCTAAAGAATTATTTAGATATTAACTTGAAAAAAGTTCATTGAGTATTTGGAAAAACAAACAGTGCTGGATTGACCTTCGCTGTAATGTTTGTTAAGACAGGTCAAGTGATGGGCAACGAAGATCATGCACTTATTGAAAGCAAAGACAGGCACATTTTTGGACCTTATGTCTCTTTTTTTTCTATTCTCTGCCCAGGTTGGGGAAGCAGAAGCAAGGGCAGTGAGAAGACTGAGACAGAACACTGCAGGTCAGATGATCAGAATGTCACTTTTAGAAACAGTCTGTAAGGCAGAAATGCTCTCCTGCCTCTTTGTATATATTTTAGAGTGATAACAGAGGAGACAAAATCATCTCCCCAGAAAGTTGGAGCTAAACATTTCCTAGAAGCCTGATATTAGCATGGGATTGTAAAGCTGATACTGTGAACAGGAGAAACCAATCTTTAACTCCCAGCCTGAATTGCCTTATCCTCAAAGCAATGTGCTGGTTATGATTTGGCTTTCCTCAGGCTGTGTCCCCAGGAGGGAGGAGGGATTACCTACAGTTATTCAGTTTCTGTACAGTTGACTTATTACTGCTACTGTGTAAGTCAATATCAGAATGTTTGTTATAGTCAGTGTTATCTGAGAACTTAGCTAATTGAACTCTACCTGTGAGTAACCATGCAACAAGTTATGTGCTCAGTGGCTTGCTTCTTTGTCCATATGGTTGAAGCCATTTTAAGAAATGGGCTCATTGGGCCAGTGAGATAGCTCAGCTGACTAAGTGCCTGCTTAAGCAAGTACAAGTACTAGGGTTCATCCATATGCTGTGCCAGCCCTGCCACCCTATCCCCTCCAGGCACTGAGCTGGCCACCAAGACCAGTTGGGGTGGTGCATGCCTATTATTCCAGTGCTGCAAAAGCTGAAAACAGCAGGATCACTATGAGTTAGAGCAGTGAGGTAAGATCCTATATCATATACATACATACATACATACATACATACATACATACAAGAAATGTGCTCATTTTGCCTAGGTAAGGGCCAATTTCCAAGGGACTATGGGATGCACATGTCAACTGGGACCACATGGTATTGGTGAAACAATTTTGAAGTACTATATTCACATATATATGAATATAAAGGTTCTGGTTTAGATCTAGAATATCCCACCAAAGTCTTATGTGTTTAGATATGGGACATTTGGAAGACAATATAAATTAAGTAAACTGGCTATTGGCCAGAATCTGGTAGGGATCTTGGACAAGAAGTGTTTGGCTTCTTCAGTAGCTCCTCATCCCCCCTGCTTCTTGGTTACCATGACACCAGCATCTTCCCCCTTTTGACCCTTCCACCAGGCCCTACCTGCCATGGAGACAATCAATGACAAACTGGAAACATGTGCTCAAATAAATCTCTCATCCTATAAGTTGTGGACATTGACAGATTTTATTCAAGTTTATCAAAAGTGACTGAAATAATAAATAGCTGCTAAAACCTGCTAGGACATACACAAGCATTAGGGAATGTCCTTTTATACTGATATAACAGATATACCTTAAGGGGCATCAAGTAAGTGTTCAATATATTTGCACTGTAAAAACTTCCTCTTGACGGAAATAGTTGCCACGTATAGTTTTTGCATAATTTAGAAAAGCATATTACTGCAGGACATTTGGGATTATGTTATTGTTTCTTTGTGTTTTGACTGATTCGTAGGGATTCAGAAGGATAAAGCAAAATGTCACTCTCAGCTCTGAAATTTATTATGGTGAGAAACATAGATTGACAGCTCTTAAAATAACACAATTCATATTCCAACTTGCCTAAAATCATCCAATTTACCCTAAACTGCTTATTTATTTCATTTATATTTTCATCCATGTTCAATTTTATTGAGGATGGTGAAATAGTTCCAGAATTGATACCCCATTTCTCTGAGGAGGAATTTACCATGTGTTAAAGGATTTCATGGGTGAAAATGTAATTTGAATTATAAATGGAAATGGTAGTATGAGCAATTCTGCCTTTATGAGTGACTGCAGAAAAACATTTAGGTTTTATAAAAGCTGGAAAACTGTTTAAAATTTTCAATGCCTCCTGTGGTTATAAAAAGCTTCTGAATTCTAATAAGTGATAGGATTCCAAATGTTCCTCCATAAAAGCTTTCTATGCAGAAAATCACATTTGAGGTCATGTTAAAATGTTCACCTTAGTAAAACTGTTAGTGATTTCTTTGGGTTTGAGTGTGTCTTTTTTCTAAATATTTAAAAAAGAACATGTCAATGTTCAAAGTGAATTACTGATCTCATGGAAGTGAGTCAGGAGTCAGAGGAGAATCTTAAGTTCTATACATGGAGGTGTCTGCTTGACGTGGTTCTTCCGAGGTGCTTCAGGGCCAAGTGGTAAGCACAGAAGTGAGGTCCAATCTGCACCAGAGCACATCCCCATGGCCGGGTGGGGCCAGTCAGTGGTGTTCTCTGGACTTTGTGTATGACTTGGGGAAGAAAAGAAGGGTATATTCCCATTTTGGATACTAATGTTCATAAAAGAAACCCCCACATCAAGTGACAAACTAGCAGACTGACAGGAACTCTGAAAGGGAAACTCGACTGAGAAACCAGCTCAAGAGAAGAGCAGGTGGCAAGGAAGCTCATTTGTATACTCAATCAGTGCCATCTTGGGTGTCAGGAGACATTCAGGATATGAATGCAGACATTTACTTTTTAAAAAGATTTGCTATATGTTCTCTTTTTTTTTCTCTTGGAACCAGGGATTGAACTCAGGCCCTTGCACTTGCCAGGAGGCACTCATTCCACTGAGCCATCTCCTTGCTATATGTTTGTGTATGTAATAATTACATTCATCTCAGGGTGCAGTGTGTACATATATTGCATCTTACTCCTCTTTATATCTCTTTTTCACTGGACCTTCCTCTGTCCCCTCTGTCCCTAGTCCTCCTACACCTGTGTTGCTGCTTCTGGCACTTTGTCTAATACACTATTCCTCATTCAAGCCTCGGTTACCATCACTTCTCAGCGAGTTTCTGTGATATCTGTGACTGTAGGAAATCTCATTCCCATGCTCATTACATGTCCTCATCACACACATGTTTGCTTTCTCTTTAGGTGTGTTCACAAATCGAACTTGTTTGCACAAGGTTTGCTTTTGTCCTCTCATGCGAGCTCACCATTACTTGCTTCATGAAGTCACAATGGATGCCAACAGGGATGAGAACCAAAGTGATTGAGCTGGACAAGGCATGAGTCATGAGGCAGTTGACACCAAGTTCTAGTGCCAAACAAATGACAAGTGCTAGGACAAAGCTTCATCTCAAAATGCATGGGGCATCAAATCTGATGAATTTCGAAGGAGCCCAGCAGTGAATCACGATTGCACTATCTTTGGAGCCAGTAACTATGTCTAATGGTTCTCACTAGTGTGATCACCATATTTAGAATATAGTAGGAAGTAAAGAGAAGTGTCTCAGATGAAGAGACTGTAAGCATGAGACAATCCCGGTGGTAAAGGACAGAAAAGTAAATGTTTTCCAAAGAAGAAAAAACTTAGGCAAAGATTTTTATCTTGGTAGAAAAATCTTTAAAAGAGAACAGTGGAGAGAACAGTAAATGTGATCATAGTACCAAAAGGACTTCCAGAATGGCTTCATACTGTGGCCAGAGTGTATAAATGGAGGGAGAGTATTGTGAGGAGAATTCATGGCAGTGTGTGTGTGTGTGTGTGTGTGTGTGTGTGTGTGTATTTCAGTGTAAGCATTCACTGTATATTTTGATCACAACTAAAAGGGAGAATATTCAGGAGGCAAAAATTAAGAAAACATTCAAAAATTTTAAAATGAAAATCATATGAATTATTTTGTACATTATTAGATGCTCTGTGATACGTGTGTGGAAAATGTTTGGACAATCAAAGAATAGAAGTAGAAATAAGCAAATGCACTGGATGAAACTAACATAAATTTAAGGTAACTATAGAGTTGGTAACCCTTGCAACTCAAAATAAAAATTAAGTTCACCTCTGAGTTTTTGTAGCAGAACTTTAAACCTTTATTCAAAAATAACGAGTTCAGCTAAGTTAGTGGCCATTGATATGAGGAACCCAACAAATCTTAAAGGTATTTGAATGAGGACATATAGTAGTTTATATTTAACAAGAAAGTCCCATATTTTTATTATAACTAGGTCTGATTCTTGTTAAAAAGCAATATGTCAATTTTCCATTTAGGTCAAAACTACTAAAGTCAATCCTTGCTTGTGAGTTAAGGTTATTTGGTGCCAATAAAATAGAAATGAGACGAGGAGTAATAAATGAATGGAAAGTCCATTATTCGCCATTAAAATCCTTCAGGCACTCATTTTATGGAAGGTCTGAAACCAGCTAAGAAAGAAATCAATTCATAAAAATGCGTAAATGTGCCTCATAATGTTGAGGATATACTCACCTCTGTTTGGCTATATTCATAATAAATTCCAATGATTGAATCAGTAGTTACAAAAATTAGATATCCTTTACTGAAAGCTTTGTTTTACACAATCTTTTATAAAACATGATTCTTTTGTTTTTTCTCCAAAGTGGGAACGGTTTATTTAACTTACAGTCTTTAGGGCTTTCTGTCCATAATTGGCTGGCTTAAAGGTAGCATGGCAGTTTGGCGCCATAGGGCAGAAAATGTTTGTGGTTGGCAGAGGATAGCAGAGCAAGCAGAGATGAGCACAGCTCTTTCTGTCCCTTATATTTTATCCAGCCTACTCAGGGTAGGTAGCACTCACACTCCTAATGCTAGTGCCCTTAATCCTAGCAATGCACTGTGAATCAATCCCAGGGTCACACATTCTAGATCTAGCTGCCTCTGAAAATGTACCACTTATAACTGCATGAGATTCTTAATTTCACAAGAAATGAAATTGGTTTCAGCGTGAAACTCATAAAACACTCCACTAACCAGAAAGTTACTAATTTTTTGAGACTATAGGATGATTTCCTCTTTTTAAATATATTTAGACTTGTAGAGGGCAACTATGCATCATGGGCTTACTTTATTGGGTTAAACTCATTAGAGCAGTTGTAATATTGGTAGAAAATACCTGCATAGTAATTGAATATATGTTCAACATGGATAATTTGTTGCTCAGATTTTTCTTCCTGAAAAAGTGAAAGAATACCAAAGATAAGTAATAATAAAATTTGTTACTCTACTGATGACTGTAAAAGATTGAAACAACTTTGTAAATAAAAGGACTGAAGATTTGATTGAAGGAAGATTTGATGGATTGTCTCATGATGGAACATGAGACCAGAACTGTGAATTTTAATATAATTATAAAGTTGAAAAGTCCATGCAACTCAAAGTAAAAAGAACTAATTTTGTTTATGAGTTTTATTAACAGAACCCAACATCACCATCAGAAGGGATCTGAATGCTATTTGTCTCATGTTTTCAAAGAGGACAAAATGACTGTTTCATTGCCTTTAAAGACTACCACCTTCAGTGTTTCCTTTTAATGTATGTGGTACAGGGTCTCACTGTACCGCTAGAATTCATAGAGACCTTCCTGTTTTCAGCCTCCCCAGCTCTGGAATTGCAGGCATGCACCACCACACCCAGTCTTGGTGGCCAGCGCAGCACTAGGGGAGGTGGGTGGAAGGAGTCGGGCCAGGGCGGCATGTGGTGCCAGGGATGAAAACCCGGTCTCTGTGCTTGCCTAAGCAGGTGCTTATTCTGCTGAGTTATCTCGCCACCCCTGGCTTCTGTGTTTTAATTGCTTCTCAAACAGAGGATGTCTCTCAGATTGACTGTAGATATTCTGATTTGGGGAACAGTAAAAAGAGCACTGGGATTATAGTGAGGCGCTCTCACAATTGAAAGGCAAACAAATCTAAGGAGTGAAGCTGTGAAAAGTAACCTAATCTGTTCATCAGTTCAATCCACCTTTATATTTCCGTAAAAATTGTACTATTGTCTTAATTTGCATGGATATAACCTACTGGAGTGCTAACATAGATTTACTAAACAGGCTTTTGCAGATAAATGGCTGCAGGTAGAGATTGCATTGGTAAGTGAAATGAATCAGATCCATGTGTGCAAACATCTATTATTTCACGAGTGTGAGAACCTGGAAGAGTAATGAAAATTCAAAAGGTACCGCACATGCTGTGAAAGGGAGAGAAATTGTTCAGTGGGAAGGAAAAACGAGAATGAGGAAAAGGACAAATTAAAGAAGGGATAAAGGTATGTTTAGGTATATATGCGCAGAGTAGTTTGTGTAATTGTACTGTCGATTTCTGCTGGTCTTTTGAAAGGAGCAGTTAATGCTTAATTTCTTTTTCTTTTCGTTTCAATTTTCTCCTATTTTGAATTTCTTATAACTTCTTTGTTATTGTTGTGCTCACTTTTCTTTTTTTGGTGGAACCAGGGATTGAACTCAGGCCCTTGCACTTGCCAGGGGAGGGCTTATTCTACTGAGCCATCTCCCCAGCCATGTTTATTTTTCTTTAAACTAATCTTGCACAATTATATCTGGTAATTTGAACAACTAATTTGAAGATAGCATCATGTAATAAAGCAACCATTGTTGAATTCCTATTAGTGAATCGTATCATTTCTATTGCTTTTTTCTATCACTATTTTTATTTTTAAGAATTAAAAAATAATAAAAATAAAGCTATGAATATTAATATAAAAAAGAAATTAAAGGAAAAATTACTGATTTATGTTATGGGCCTTTTATTATAACTGTGTTATCTCCTGCCTTCTATTTAGGCTTTCTTCATTCCTCGAAATATTTTGTGGACTTTTGATACCATAATGGGTTTGCCTCTGTATTTTTATAAATATACCCCAATATGCCTGTGTTTGATTTTTTTTTTTTTTTTTTTGGAACTGGGGATTGAACTCAGGTCCTTGTGCTTGCCAGGAAAGCGCTTATTCCACTGAGCCATCTCCTAGGCCCCTCTGTGTTTGATATTAATATCAATACATGCACTTAACCACTAAGAAGATAACAGTGTACAATGTATTAATTATTGAAACTCTCCTATTAATGTTTTGAAACATTGCTATTTGTTTCTCAATAAAATAAAATAGAATTGTAAAAAATATTTACAAAGTTTTAATATCTGAAAATTAATTCAAAGAAATTTGTAATATAATTAAGCTGTTAATTTAATAGTCAGTTCCTATTATTGATTATTAAGTATTCCCTGGCCTGTGGTGCCGATTCTGGCGCTAGGGCACAATGAGATTGGGTGTGGTGGTGCACAACTGTAATCTGAGCACTTGGGAGGCTGTAACAGGAGGATCACTACGAGTCTGATCTAGTAGTAGAACCCTTATACCCTGTCCAAAATACCGAAATAAAAAAATAAATAAAAAAAAAATTAATCCTCATGGTGAAAAATGAGAGAAAAGGGCTCTTCTACGATCCTCTGTCCCTGGCTTCTAGGATGTAGGCAGGTTTCTCTTCCACACGCTCCCATCACTCCTTTCATTCCAGGTAGCCAGGTACTTTTACTCCTGAAAAACTATGAACCTAAATACAGCTTTCCAGCTTTGGGTGTTGGGTGTTGTTTTTCTGCGATGAGGAAAGTGACTCAGATGTGGGTCTTTCTTTTCTACATTCCAGAATATCTTCTGTGAAGTACCAGGAGGAGTTAGTTCTTGAAGTAATGGTGAAATCATGTGCTCTGCAGTTCCTCTGTAGAAAGGATTTGTTGTTGCTACGTAATATAGCAATTTTATTGAGATAAACCAAGCCACACTCATTTACTTATTCAAAATATACAATTCACTAATTTTTATTTCATAGTGTTACAATGATCATTACTATCAGTTTTAACATATATTCATCATCCCCAAATAAACCCTGTACTTCTTAACATTCACCCTCTATTTCATTTATTCCTAACCCCTCTAAAATGAAACAACCACTAATCTAATTTCAATTTGCAAAGATTTCCCTATTTAGTCATTTCATGTAAATGAAATACTACACTTAATAATTTCTTGTGACTGGCTTCTTAACCACAGGAATGATTTCAAGGTTCATCCGTATTGTATTATGTAAAGTGCTTCATTTTTCTTTATTACCTAAGAATATTGCAAGGTAATAATTACCTAAAAGTATTGCAGACTTATCAAACAATAATTAATTTGAACAATACTGCTGTTACCTGTCATAAGCACATTTCATTTGGACATGTTTCCAATTGTCTTTGGAATTTAACTAGGAGGAGAATTCTTCCACCATATGCTGCTTAACCTTTACAGTAACTACCACACTCTTTTCCGGAGATTGTGTATCCTCACCATTCCATGAGAGTTCTATATTTTTTGTTGTTTATTACTTTTTAAATTTTGTTTATCACTTATTTATTTGTTTGTTTGGTACAGGGTCTCTCCAAACAGCTCAGACTGATAGCCATTCTGTTGTCTCAGCCTCCCCTTGTGCTTCTGGGGCTGGAATGGCGTATGGTACCTGGGACTGGGCAGGTCTTTGAGTTTGCCACGCAGGTGTTTAGACCCCTGAGCTAACTTTCTGGCCTGAAGATTCTATTTTGAATATGATGATAACTTTTATTTTGACATTTTTATTTATTTATTTATTTATTTTTGTCTTTTTTTTTTGAGACAGGGTCTCACTATGCAGCTCATGCTGGCCTTAACCTCACTTTGTAGCTCAGGCTGATCTTGAACTCACAACAATCCTCCTGCCTCAGCCTCCCGAGTGCTGGGATTACAGGCATGTGCCACCACACCCAGCCCTGACATTTTTATTAAAAACACTTTAAGGTGTCTGAACTCATTGTTTTTTATGTGCATAATAGGTTGACCACACAAACATGTTTATGTATTTATTGCTCATATTTCAATGTAATGTCTTCATTCATTTTAAATTTTAATTGTTTATCTTTTATTTGTTAGCCTGTAAGCTTCTTTAAACATAACTGAGAAAGTCCCATATCTAATGCTTGCTTTCAAATTTATGATAAAAAGATCCACATTTCAAGAAGGGCCACTAAACTTAAATATTAATGTACTAGCAACAGAGTGTTAAAATAAACCAACAGAAATGATGGAATCCAAATGCTGTGAAATGATGGAATCCAAAGATGTAAAATGAAGCCCAGTATTATCACTGCTACAAGATTGGCTGAAATCGAGGCTTGAATGACTTCATTGTAAGTTGCTTTCCTGTTCCATTTTTCCATCATTCCCAAGTCAAAAAACCATGCACAACTCCTGCTTGTTTCTTAGTACTGGGTTTCAGTTTTTGGTCAGCACACAGAAGTTTATAAGGAAGCCAATCACATCCTCTACAGAAATCAAGAGGCAGTCCTGCCTACCTGATCCTACAAAGCCTGCCTCCCCCGCCCCTGCATGTTGCTCCTTTTCTAATTGTGGGAGCTGAAGGATTTATATGTCATGCAATGTCCTCCTTCCACAGAGTCTGACTACAAGTGGGCAACAAAGGGCTCCTGATCTCACTTGTGTAATGCTGAGTGTCATGTGATTGAGTGTAATGTTGTGTGTCAATCCTGCGGTGTTATCCCCTCCCCTACCAATGCTGTCAATATAAGAATATTAAATCAGATGGCACAACAAACACAATAACTCACCCTCAATCTTGGATACCTGGTGAGCTTTAACTATGTGGTCTTGGCTAACTAACCTCTGTGACACAGAGAAGCCTTCCCAGATGGAACCATCAATTGCTGATTGACATAATAATTAGCTTATGCAGATTTTATTGCCATTTTAAGGTGTTACCATTTCTCTCCATCCTAAAACACTCGAATCCAATGACCACACTTCGTATTAACTGACCATACAACATGACCTACTGTCAGATTCAGCTTGTAGATTATGGGCCAGCATGCCCTGACTATAATCTTCTCATGTCTTTGGTTCTGTATCAATAAACATCTTGACTCATTCTGTATAAGAGGGAAAATACAAAAGGTGCTATTTTACTCAGGTTATCTCAAAAACAGCTTAGTCAAGGTCCTTAAAACATGCAATGCAACCACTGGCACTTAGGGGGCTACTAATGTTGCCGACATGAGAACCTTTGGGAAATAAATCTGTACACATGAGTAGTAATAGGGCCCCCCACTCATATATATATATAAAGGAAATAAGGATAAAAGAAAGGAATAAAGGAAAGAAGGATAAATAAAGGAAAGAAGGATAAAAGAAAGGTAAAGTAGGAGAAGGAAAGACACAAAAGGAGAAAACAAACAAACTAGACTGAAAAAAATCCACAAATTAATCCCATTAGACTTTTTCTTTTAAAAAAATAACAACTTGGATATGAAAGCTAAGGTAAGTATACTACTAATTTCTATTCTTTTATTGAAAGGAACAGTTAATGCGTATTTGATCAATCTCCCATACCTATATCTGGTAACCTGAGAGGCTACTTTGAAGATAGCAATACACAATACAACAATGGTCATTGAATTCCTATCATCTTGTTTTTAAATTCTGTGTCTTTTGTTTCTCTTCAGATAAAAAATTTCATACATTGAAAAGATTTAAAAATGACTTTGCTCACACTTGCACTTCTGCACAATAGTTTTCTAGGTGCACTTATCATCTTGAAAATACATGAACTGACAAAATTCCTTAGCTTTAGTTAATACTGGAGATTCCATTGCATTTAAATATAGGAAATGCCACAGTATTAGGAGAGATATTGAATGTATAAAGAAGAATAAATAGGCATGCTTTGTGTGTTCTAGCTGGGAGTTCCCCTCTTCCTTCTGCTCTCATAGACATTGTTTCCAGTCAAGAAACTTCATCTTATTAACAAATCCAATCTGCTGAGTTTGACTGAGGCACACGCCCATGAAGCCATCCTCACAAACAAGGGAAAAGAGTTTAATAACATACAGCAATTTCCTTCTGCTTTTCTATTCCATGATTTATAAGGACTTCCCAAATCCTATGTACTGTTAGGTTTATATCTAGATGTCTCCCTAAAGACTTGACCACATAGATGAGGCTTAAAGAAAGTGATTGGATTTTGCTTATTAGAGATGAGCCCACTGATGACCTTATGGCTAAATGTGATTTAAGAGATAAAGCCTGGTCAGATGGGATGGACCCTGAGGGCGTGGCCTAGAAGACTGAATCTCCTCTTTTCCCTTGATGCCTCTACATCTGCTTCTTGCTGCCATGCCATGGACTGCTTTTCCTTTGTCATAACCCTCTGTCCTACTTTTCTGCCTTGGACTCAGCTACCTATGACTAAAGCCTCTAAAAACTGTGAGCCAAAATAATCCCTCCATTTACTTGCACATATCAGGTATTATACCTCAACAATGAGAAAGTAACTAAGACATATAGCTCTTAAATAAACGTTAAGCACATAATCTAATATTTTTAACTATCATAAGCATGGTGTTGAACAGCTTTCTCTGAAACTTACGTATCTTACATAGCTGAAACTTTATACACACTAAAAAATTCCTCAATTTTCCATCCCTGGAACTCCTGCCAACTACCACTCTATTTGCTGCTCTTATGAGTTTGGATACTGTAGATACCTCATGTAAGTGCAGTAGTGCAGTATCTGTACTTCTGTGACTGGTATATTTCCTTTAGTATAATTCACTCCAAGTTTATCTATGCTGGTACAAAGGTCAGGATTTTGTTCCTTTTAGAGCTGCACAGTATCTCCATATGAAATCATTCACCAGTATCAGAATTCACTTCCCTTATTCCCACTGAATCATCCAAACACAGCGGGGACATCCTCCTCAGGAAGGCAAGGTTGCCTGCATGCTTGGTTCTGAGAATGCTGCCTCTCACACCCATCGCTCTTCATACCACTCTGTAGACACAGGAAACCTCAAACAAATACTCTACAGGAGCAAGTGCAGAAATTAAGTCTTTATTATTAAAATACATGGAGAAAGCAACTTAAATATAGTTGAAACAATTTTGAATAAAAAAACTAAATTGAACAGTTCTTACTGTCTTATCTTCAGACCTAATAGCAACAATTAGTAGCTACGTGCGTTCTTTGAGGAATTATTTATATCCACAGAACTCATATCAACAGAGTAGAATACAAAATCCAGAAATAGACTAATACATGAGCCCAACTGACTCACCAAAAGTAAAAAGATATTAATTTAGTGTGGAAAGCACAGATCTTCCAGCTAAGGGAGTTTAAATTATAAAATGTATTATATATCATACTTCGGAGGATTTAAACAATAACTCAAAATTACTGTTGTCATAAATGTATAACCCAAATCTGTGACTATTTTATCAAAAAATAGCAATTCAATGAAAATTTTCATACTGCAAACATTTCTTAGATATAAGATCAAAGTCTTATATCTGCCTCAATATCCTGAATTGTTTCAAAATATTTATTGAAGTTTCCATCTAATGAAAACACTGTGTTTCATGCTCATCCGTCTTATTTACTGAATCTGTCACTGTGTGAATTTGAGCTTTTCTCCCAAGAGAATATGTACATATAAGGTAAACATTTTAAATCTAAGAGGATCTTGAGGTTGTTACAATAATACTAAAGACATTTATGCAAGAAGGTTTCCAGAACTGCTTCAGAAACTGGCAAAAAAACAAAAAAAGGGATAAACATGCTTGAAGAAAGGAAAATTACTCTCAGGGAAATTATTGATGATATATCTTTTATTATAACATTTTAAATTAAATGTTCACTGGATTTTGACCACTATACATTCATCATTATATACATATTGAAAGAGCTTTTTTTTTTTTTTTTTTTTTTTTTTTTGCGGAACTGGGGATTGATCAGGCCCTTGTGCTGTCCAGGGAAGCACTTATTCCACTGAGCCATCTCTTCGGCCCTAGGAAGAGCTTTTTGAAAAGAAAAATATGAAGTGCTGGCAAGAGTAGTAGTCACACATTTATAATAGAATGGAAACTAATACTGTGGAAAATAAATTGAAAATCTCTAAATAACATCAACTTAGTTTGTAACCCAGCAGTCCTGTTTGGCATTAGGACATTTATAATCTTTTGTTGTTGTTGTTGTTGTTTGTTGTTGTTTTTTCAGCACCTGGGATCACCTCAGGACCTTGTACTTGCCAGGCAGGCACATATGCCGCTGAGCCATATCACCAGTCCAATAATTTCATTTGTAATCACTACAAGATAGAAACAACCCAGATGTCCTTTATCTACTGAATAGACGGTGCAATACAGAAAGCTGCTTAATGGTTGAAAGCAAGAGGTCTTGACCCTGGCAGAAAAATCAATAAAGATGTGTGAAAGGAGTCAGGCCCAAAGGTTAGGTATTGTTTTACTCTGTTTGTGGAACGTTGTTACAGTAGTGCAGCTACTTGACAGGGAGCGGGCCTGGGAATGCCTGTGCTTGGGCTCTGAGGAAGCACAGCTTCAAAGGAGCTGAGAGTCTTTGTAGAGAGTAAGGACATCATTCTATATCTTGAGTTACACATGGAAAGGGTGAACTGTTTCATGTGTTAATTAAAATTACAAGAAAAGGGTGATGGCTGCACTAATGATTCAGATCAATAAAACAATAAAAATCTCACATTTTGTACCTCTACTTGAAAGTCATGTAGGATGGCATTTGAGAATACGTCAAAATTTCTTTTGGCCATAGTACTGGGATACAAGAGATCACTTTGTGTTCTGTAGCTGTAGACTACATTTTTACTTTTATACTATTTGGCATATATAATATTAGACATTCATGAAAAAAATAAGATAAGACTGAAATCTGGAAAGAATCCTGAGTCACTGCTATGAAGTCGCTTTCTAATTTATCGAAATATGGAGTATGTCAAGAGAATGATGCAAGGAAAACACATAACTGTATATTTTTTGCAATCTGTGCAATGCTGTAAAAGATAGCAGACTGACACATCAGCTTATCACTGACAGTAAAGTGACAGAATCAATGAATGTGGTAGCATCTGTACTTTCCAGGGAAGCCACAGGTTCCAGGGTATGGAGCAAAGGAGAAAGAAAGTGTATGCACTATGTATGAATTTGGGGTAAAGAAGATTTTTGGAGGACATCAGTGTGCTTACCTTTTGGAAGGTTGCTTTCATTCAGGAAAGGCTTTCCCCAAGGGACTAGCTCCTCTCTTCTGTGTATCTCCTACAGTCAGTCACCATGGTTCCACGAATCATTAGATCCTTCAGACCGATGCACAGAGTGTCTGTAGTGCTTCAAATGAGCTTGCACAAAACATGAGCCCTAGAAAACTTGGCTCTGCCCCACTCTGTCTTCTACTTTTGTAAGACTTCAGCAAACAGTAAATAGGGTGTATGTGAGTGTTTTCCTGGGGTAATAGGATGTCTTCTATTGTCATTTATTTTGTTACCAAGATGCATTCTCTACTCTCCAGAGCATCTATTTATCATAGGATTTAAGATAGTCCAATAAAAAGGTGATAATATTCTACACATTTTGGGTTGACTTTCCCATAATAACACTTTCTTAAGGCAATAATACTGGAGATACAGTGAAGGAATGAAAGGTGAAATATTTTTTAAAAGGGAGAAAAAGAGGATGAAAGAAACAAGGATAAATATCTTCAATATTAAATATTTATGATTATTATTATTATTTTTTGTATTTTAGGACAGGGTCTACAGGGTGTTCAGGGTCTCACTATTAGACTGGATTTGTAGTGATCCACCTATTTACATCCTCCTAAAAGCTGGGATTACGAGTTTGCACCACTACGTCCAGTCTCAATTGTCTCAGAGTGCCCCAGGGGCAGGGCAGACCTGGGAATCAAAACCCTGGGCCCTGAGTCTACTGGCAGGCCTTTTAATCCTCTGAGCTAGTTGGCCAGCCCTATTCAAGATTATTGATGTGATCAAGGGTCTACTGACAAAATTAAAAATAAATATATAGCACATAATGAAGAAATTTTTAAGGTCTTGGTTTAAGTGCAAACAAACCTGAAATATGCTTGTTGTTAGAAGAAACGTATTAAGTAAAAATCAGATCTAAATTAATCTTTGAATTTTGTATCTGTGGGACCAGGAAAAGGACTTGATCATATTTTATTACAACCATATGAAAGATTAAAGAAACACAAAAATTTGAAAGATAAACAATTTTTTATTGTTTTATTTTGTTTCTTGAGACAAGGTCTCACTACACAGTCCAAGCTGTTGCTGTACTCAGTAGGGCCCTGGGTTGGCCTCCAACTCATAATCATCCTCCTATACCAATCTGAGTGGCAGGACCACAGGTGTGCAGCAGATGCCCAGTTTAAATGATTTTTCTCAACACAGAGAAAGTCAATGTGAACTTTTAAAATTCCTGTGGTCACTGTTTATTCACCAAGCTGGGGAAATACCACAGCGGCTTAGGCCCCAGCCTGGCAAATGCAAAACCTTGGCTTGATCCCTGGTACTGCATGTCATGCTGGCCCCAAAACTCAAACTGGGCATAGCGGTGCATGCCTACAATCCCAGCGCTGGTGAAGCTGACACATGAGGATCACTGTGAGTCTGAACTGCATAGTAAGACCTGATTCCAATAAATAAGTGAATAAAAATTTAAAAATAATAAATAAAAGCACTAGCCAAAGATTTAAAAATTTAATAAATGTGACATTTTAGATAATTATGAAATATGAATTGTCTCGTAAAAGCCATGTAGACATTTTTGGGAAAATTATAGTGGATTTTAATTCCTTTTTACGCAAAGCAGAATAAAATAAATAAATAAATAAAATAAATAATTGTAGTCACACAAACACCACACAGGAATGGAAATTTTAAGACATAATAAAATTTCGGAGATGTTTCTAAATCAAAAATGAAGCATAAATGTCTTACAATGAATCATTCTCCTACCACATAAAATTTCAAATTGTTTACAAAATGAGCCACATTATAAATAGCGCCAAACAGGGTACAAATAATGAAGAAAATGGGAAATAAATAGTTATCAAATGTCAGCGTTCCAAAATTGATCTTTGAAATTGAGACAAAATTAAGAAAAAATGCTAATAAATTTGGTTGGGATGTGGTTTCATTTAATTCAGTTATACTCTTTCTTTTTTTAAAAAAGAATCAAAACTAGTAAACAACCAAACATTGGAAGTCATATAGAATTTGACCTAATTAGTTGATAGGAATCCAACCACGGTTGTTATAATGCACAGGGTTGTCTTCGCATTAGTTGTTCAGATTACCAATTATAGACACAAAGAATTGGCCCAAAGAAAATAAAAAGAAGAAAAAACTTTAAGCATTAACTGTTCCTTTCAAGAGACCAGCAGAGATTAGCAGTACTCTTATCCACGCTATATGATTCAGTTATTCTCTTGTGGTGTTTTAAGATCAATCATCTTTTGAATTAAACACTATATTTTGATACCAGATCTCAGATCAAATAAAAATAATACTATTTCAGTTGTCCTCTCAATCAAGTCTAACCAGTTGTTGTTTAGGTAACAGTGAGAACATTAAACAAATTAGAACATACATCCACAGAATTAATTCTAGAGGATTTAATACATTATAATTATATCTTAATTAACCACTCTATGAAAACCACCCATGTTCTTGGAGCAATATTTTAGAACTTATAATTATATGTAATTTGAATTTTACAAATGACATTCAAAGTAGGTAACAAGTAAAGCTATAAAAGACAATCAGAACAAACCGCAGTGCAGGCATTCTGTGGAATGCGTGGACACTGCGGACTGGGCTGCTGCAATTCTCTGTCCACCTGTGCGTCGTGCTCCAATCCTGAGCCATGCCTGCCCACCCTCTGCTCCACTGGGCACTGGAGGGCCCCATAGCTGTCCTGAACCCTCAGCTGCTGCCCTGGGCCACAAGTGGAATAGCAAGTGCAAAAGGACCATTTTAGAAATAAAAGTCTTGATTGCAGACTTTCTATCTAAACCAGTTTGGGCCCCTCATGACCACTTTTTTTCCACTCAGCCCTTGAACTTTTTCTAGGGTATATAACACTTTTCAGCATATGATATTTTAGACCAACTGACCAGGGAAGTATATTCTCTTTCTACAGGCCAACATAGCCCTTTATCAGGAGATCCAGGCCCCTCTAGTCTGACAAATGTTCTTTTGAAAGATAATCTATCTCTGAAGCAAACAGATCCCTGAGTTGTTTCTCCAGCTCTTTGGGCATCCTCCTGAAGGAGTCAAGGTTTTGATGCGTGACGTTGCAGTGCTCATGTCCTTTGGGAAGCTTCTCCTCTTTTTTCAAAGCCATAAATTTCCTCTTCAGTTGATTTTCTTCGAAGTCATATTTCACATTCGTTATTACTTCAGGCAGTGTCTGGAGTTTCAAGCTGTAGCCTTTGAATCCCACTGATAAACGGCCTTTCGTCATGTCGAGATGCCTGATTTGATTGAGTCTTTCAGAACAATACTTTGAAGGCCAGGCCAGCTAAGAAGGTGATGGACAACCTAGATGAAATTGCTTGGAACACTGACTTCCTCCCAGACCAGATAGACTCATTAAGAGCAGTAGCTGTGAGGTACAGGTGGGGACTGGATCTCCTAACAGCTGAAACAAAAGGACTGCGCTGGTCCCTAAACTAAGAATGTACTTCCTTGATCAATAAGTCTATAGTAGCATCAGATTGACAATAGTTCAAGATCAGAGCCTGCTTCCCTGCCCATGGTATGCCCAAAAATCTTCAAAGCAAGGGTTCAACTCCCTTGAACTCCTAGACTAGTTAGGGTGAGCATTTAAGTCGTACCACTAGAAAGGAAGGAACTGGGTCACTCCTTTTCCTTTGCTTAACTGTGTCAGATCACCATAAGATTGTCTGATATAAATTTAGGACTACTCTAGAGGCTACTGATGCTTAACTTTAGGTGATGATGTAGATTGCTGATATCAGAGAGAGAGACAGAAATAGTACCTTGGGTCAGTGATGTCTGACCTGTAAATACCAGAAGCCTGAGTTATGGAGCCCCATTAGTTTTTGTCTTTCTCACTCTAGCCCTTTTTCTTTTCCCCCTTTCCCTTGTTCTTCCCCTGTTTGTTATAATCTGTGTAACCATCTCCATTTTGTAACTAGAACAGCTATGTCGGGAGCCATTCCAAGATGGCGACCGCTCCTCGCTCCCCCGCCCATCGTGTCTGCCAAGATGGCGCTTACATCCGGCTTCTGGTTCTTGTTGCCGTGCCTGGGCTCCTCCTATCCAGGGAAAAGCCCGCCGTTTTTATGATCCTACCAATGACATCTGAACACGTGTATGATTGTGATTGGTCTGTAAAATCTA
>PVKA01005120.1:0-93227 GCA_004027165.1 Ctenomys sociabilis
TCCCAGCAGCACTCACACCCATAATCCCAGCAGCACTCACACCTAGAGTCCCAGCAGCAGTAACACCCATAGTCTGAGCAGCACTACACCTATAGTCCCAGCAGCAGTCACATCCCTAATTCCAGCATAACTCAACCATAATCCCAGGAGCACTCACACCCATAATCCCAGCAGCATATCACACCCATAATCCCAGCAGCACTCACACCCATAATCCCAGCAGCACTCACACCCATAGTCCCAGCATTGGCTCATCATGAATTAATCAGAAAAGCCTGCTGCCCTAATGACTGGGTGAGGCTTTAGGGAGACACAAAGCAAAACAGCAACTAGTGTGTCAGAGGGACAAGGAAAGTCACCAAGACACTGCCTGTCCAGCTCACGGTGGCCTCCAAGTGCCCAGTGTCTGTGGCTATTCCATGTTTTTGCCTGGCTGTGGCTGCATTTGGGTGGGAGAAACCCACGGGCTTTGAGGCAGGCAGCCTCATATACAAGGTGGCATCATCTCAAGAGCCATTTGCGGACTTTTTCGAGTTAGATGAGTAGAAGGTGGGGTGCAAGGTGAAGGATCCCTCAGGTCCGAGGTGGCAACCCAGCAGGAGAAGAGGGGGTCCCCAGGAGGGCTCAGGCTCCAGGTGTCCAGCAGGTGCTGGCCATGAGCGGGGCTCAGCCGTAGGCCCCTCCTGTCCTGTCACCATTCCAATGCTGGCGCGGCCAGATCGTGTGGGCAGGGCATCGCCTGCCCCCACACCACAGCCAGCTGCACCGAGCCAGGCTCAGCCCTCGTGGTAAAGCAGGACTCTTCAAGCTTGGTGTGGCATAGTGAGCTCAGGTCCTTGTGCACTTGAGCTATCCTGTGGGTGTGACCTGTCCCCCACAGGCCCCCAGTGTGACAATATTGAAAGGCATGGCACCCCACAAGGCTGGGCCCGGTGGGCGCTGACAGAGTGGGCTGCCCTCCTGGGGCCATGGCCGCTGGTGTCTCAGGGGTGGGTTAGTGTCTGCAGTGGGTTCTGATAACTCCCCGTGCACGGCCAACGGCGCTCCAGCCACCACCAGGCCTCCACTGGGCACAGGCCCACGCTGTGTGGACGTCCAGCCGCCAGAATCGTCTCCTTACTTGGCAGAGAAGAGTGCCTTACGCCTGATGACATTACACTGCAGACGACCGATCCAGCAGCAGATCCATGGTAGCACCATTAGACCCACTCTGGGATGCCTCTCACTGCTGACGCAGCTCTTAGACAAAAGGAGGCCCACTGCGGGGTCACTGACAAGCGGTGACATTTCTGAGTTGTCTCCATTCTGACGGACCACAGGTAAACTTCACACAGCTGGGGGCTGGGCGGATATCTCAGCAGCCCAAAGTGCCTGCTTAGGCAGAAGCAGGGACCTGGGCAGATCCTCGGCACGTGTGCCGGCCCTGTCCCGGGGTGCACTGAGACAGAGACTGAGGCTTGGCGTGGTGGCACGCACCTGTAATCCCAGCACTCGGAAGGCTGAAAACAGGAGGATCGCTAGGAGTCAGGTCTGTGTAGTGAAACCCTGTAGACCCTGTACTGGATACATAAAAAAACAAAAACAAACAAACAACAAAACACACAGCTGAGAATGCAGTGGGGGTGGTGTGGGGTGGAGAGGGTGTGCATGTGTGTGTGTGAATGCTCGCGTGTGTGCTCAGTGCGTGGACAGCCCTCATCTGTGCAGCTCGTGCTCTTGCCACCTCTTCTTTCTGTGAGCCAGCTGTCAGCACCGCTGCCTTCTTCTCTGCTCAGTGAGCCAGGCCCAGAGTGGACTGGATTTGCGCACATAGATCGCACGGACCCGCAGGGACCCTCGGCGATGGGGGCATCGCCACTCTGGTGTCCTCCTTGGTTTCTGCTGATGCTGTGGCTTGCCTCTGCCTCTCCTCCCTGCCTGGTTGTCTTCCCCAGCTTGGGCTGCATAGCAACGGGCACAGACTGGGCACCTGCTGCAGCTGCTGGTTCCTCAGTGTGGTGGACACCTTAGCGGGGCCCAGGACCAAGGTGCTGACAGATCCACTGGCAGGGGCTGGCTTGTTTTCTGGCTTCTGGTTGGCTACTTCTGGTTGTATCTTTGCACACTGGAGACCAGAGAGACAGGAAACCTTCAGGTCTCCACTAATGTCATGGACAGTGGCTCCATCCCCATGCCCAAATCGCTCCCAAAGGTCTTGCATCTTAGTTCCATCACCTTGAAGCCTCAAGCCTCAATGCAGGACATAGGCATAGTGCGCCAGGTAAGAGGAACCCCGTTGTAGAGGTAGAAAGCACGAGATAGGCACTCTTCCAGCATCTCTTGCAGCTAGCTCATGGGTGTGAGAGATGATCAAAGCCATCCTGAGGGTCTGTCTGAGACCCTGAGGGAACAAAGCAGTGAGCAGGATCTCTTCTCCTGCCTCATGGTGGGTGGGTATGGAGATGCTGTCCAGAGCAGTGATCTCTGACTTGTAGCCCTCTTGGTGGCACTGGGGGAGGGAGGGACAAGGAATAAGGGCCAGCTTTACAAAGTGATGGAGGACAGGGCTTATGAACCCAAGCGTTTTCCAGTGTCTGCAGATGGGGCCTTCCTGAGGGGGCCTGGCTCCCAGCCCGCTACTCCTGACATTCGTGTGGGGTGGCAAGGGGAGGCTGACCTGGTCCGTGCCCTGAGTGCAAGCCACAGTGCTTCCTTCTGCTCCTGCCTGCCCACCAGGCCGTGGTACGCAACTTCATGCCTTTCTCTAAGGTTTTCTGATTGACACTCTTTTATCCCTTGTATAATAAACAGCCATGGCACAAGGCGACACCAAGATGAGGCCCCAGATGCAGTGGTGGTGGGAACAAATGCAGGCTCTGCTCTGTTGGGTCTTGGCGGGTCAGCACAAGCCAAAGGTCAGCAGAAGGGAGCCGCACTGAGCAGCCCTGGAGGTTGTTGGCGGCTCCATGAAGACAGCCATGCAGGGTGGCTGGTCCCTGCGGGTGGCTACCACTCCCCGAGCAGATGCGGCTTCCATGGGTCCCTGTGGTCCTGTGCTGGAAGTTTGGTGCCAGGGCAGAGGCATCTGGGTACAGGCAACTTTCAGAAGTGGGCGGGTGGTGTGCTAGGGTGCCCTGGAAGGCGGGCTGCCTTCCCAATATGGTGCGGCTGTTATCAGAGGGGACGTCTGGCCGCAGTGTCTGGCTTCCTGTCTTGCCATGTGACCCTTTCCCATCACCCGTGCCCTGCAGCCCCTATACCACCTGCAATCCTGCGATGTGTCAGGTTCTCCCCAGAGCCCACACCCAGCTTGTGGGCTTCCAGCTTCCGAACAGTGAGAACAACCCAGCCGCTCTCCTTTGCACACGCTGGGGCTGCTGTGCCTGCGAGAGCCTGGGAGGTGACAGGTGCACACCCTTGGTCTTGCAGGGCCCAGCAGGAAGCCACGTGACTGGAGGCCGTGGCGAGCTTAAGGACACGGCAGTGGCTCCGGAGCCTTCCTGGCCCTCCCACCTCGGGCCCCAGCCCGGAAAGCCAAGCATCCAGGAACCTAAAAGAAGCAGCCGAAGAGGCTTAGGCTCCTAGGCCCAAAGGCAGGAAAGCAGAAAATGTGGGCAGAGCCAGGTGAGCCCGAAGAGCCAGGCCAGCATGCGCTGGCCTCCCTCCGCAGCGCTCTGTCCAACGTGGCTGCACGCATCACCTCTTCTGGCTCTGCTGCGGTGAGCCATCTCTGCATTTCCCTTCTGGACTGTGTTCATTCAAGCCTTACAGAAAACACTCTTCAAACAGCAGAAGAGGCACTCCAGTTCTGGAGAGTGTGTAGCTCAGCCGGCCTTCACTACAATTCTCAGCATGCAGTGGGAGCCAGAGGCTGGGAAGCAAAGGCTCGGGGGACTCGGTTACCACCGTGCAGAGGGCAGAGGATCTGCATGACCCGCGCTGGCCCAGGCCCCGGGGGCACCAGGCTGTCATCAACAGCAGCCAGCCCCGTTCACACACCTGAGACCAAAACCCAAGGAGGAAGAAGAGCCTGCACCTTGGAATGACCTTCTGCCCTCTTGAATCCAGTGTGGGATTAGCTCCTGCCCACCACAGGCTGCACCCTCCTCACTCGGACTGTCAGCCCTGGAGGGCCTCCAGGTCTCCCCAGAAGCAGGAGCGCTCACATCAGTAAGGAGTGCGGGGTCTCTAAGTGAGGTCTCACCTTCCCTGGTGGTCTAGTGGTTAGGATTCGGCGCTAAGTCCTGGGAGGACAAGGTGTCACTGAAAACCCTCATGCACCCCTCAGCAGGTGGCATTGAGCGCATCCCATGCCCCAGCCTTACCCATGAAGCTGTCCTACCCTGTGTCTGCTCTCGAAATCAGCATCTCTTGCTTTCATAATGGAGCTTGTTTCCTATCAAAATGACACTTGCACATGTTTTCAAGTCCAATTGCTCTCCAAGGCTTTGTGTGAGAAGCAGCAGCACGCGCTAGCTCTTTCCACTCCCTAGAAGCAGCTCAGAGCCCCAAGGGCAGCCTGTGGCATCAGCCTTTATTGGGGCCCTGGCCAAGACCCCCAGCTTCCTGTGTGAGGGGCACAGCAAAGGATGGGATAAGAACCAGAGACAAGTTTAGTAACCGTGAAGGGCTCTGGGAAGTCAGTGCCTCAGCATGGGCAGAGACAGAGGCACTCAAGCCATTCACTATTAATTGGGCCTACAAGGACAGGAGGGGCTGGTGGGGGATTTGGGGTCAGCAGAAGACTCCAAGGTCGGTGACCCCAGGCAATGGATAATCCCAGGATGGCTGGAGTGGGCAGAGGTGATCTTAGGGGAAGATGGATCTTGCCCTGGCGAGTTGCTTAATCTTAGTGGTCTTAGGGGCCAGAGAGGAGGGTCCATCCCCAAAGAGCTCATAGGAAATCCCAGAAGGGTGATAGGGATAATCCCAGCCTCCGTTCAGCCCCAGGGAAGGGTGCAATTGGGACTTGTGATCCCAACAACCCTTCCCTTCCTGTCTACAAAGGCCACGCATGTGTTCCTCTTCTTGGCATCTTGCATGTGGGTGTTACCTGCTGGTGCCTATTAGGAAACTGGACATGCCGTCTCCCTGCTCTGCTGAGGCTCTGCCCTGCTCCTGACAGGCCTGTCCCCACCCCTTGGCACCAGTTCAGTTGCCACCTACTTGCACCGTGGTGTGATTTGGAAAGCCAACATGGCCTTGGAGCTCGGAGTTTGCATGATGATGCTTGTGAGAGTGTTCACAGCTCAGCCATGCAGTGGACCACGATTACCTTCATTTCTCCACACTGCGATGCTTCCCTCCGCTCCTTTCCACTGTATCTGGTTTCCCTGCAGCCCTCAGCCGTCCCAAGTCCCCGGGCTGCACACCTGACTTTCCAGACACCTCTTTGCTCTGCGTACAGTCAGCCTCCTCTTGGCCTCCACAGGGAAGGACATGGTCCACTTACATTCATCCACGTCACAGCCAGGGCCTGCACTGGCCTCTTCTTCTCTGTCCACTGCTTCCTGCAGATGCTTCCTACAGTGTTTCCCAAGGAAATGTTCTTAGCATCTTGCATATCTTTTTTTTTTTTTTTTGTCTTTTTTGAGACAGGGTCTCACTATGCAGCTCAGGCTGGCCTTAAGCTCACTTTGTAGCTCAGGCTGGTCTCGAACTCACAACAATCCTCCTGCCTCAGCCTCCCGAGTGCTGGGATTACAGGCCTGCGCCACCACGCCCGGCTTGCATCTTGCATATCTTGATGGGTCCATGATCTGTCCCGAGCTTATTTGATTTTCTACCTGGGGCCAAATTCTAGACTAGACACCACTTCTTAGAGCTTTGAAAGTCTTACTTTGCTGCTTTTTAGGCCTGGAGTTGACACAAAGAACTGGAGAGTCCACGTGATCTTGGTTTCTTGCCTCCAACTCTGCTCAGAAAGCACTGTGGGGAGTGGCGTCCCTTTCATCAGAGTTCTAAGACAGAAGTTTTCTTGACACTTTTTGTAAGTCAGCTTTTGTCTTTGCATCATAGGGTGGTCACTTTGATCAAGAAAATCATGTGTGAGGGTTGCATAGGCGCCGCCCGGCAAGCGTGAGGTCCTGAGTTCAATCTTTGTAATGATAAAGGAAAAGAAAAGAAAGTTGTGGGGGCTGGGGAGATGGCTTCCCTGGTAAGGCCCAGAGGAACTGAAAACATCATATCATAGTGATATATGTGTACCTATGTTTATAGCAGCGCAATGTGTGATAGCAAAATCTTGGAAACAAGATTGTCCATCACATGAGGAATGGTTGAAAAAGATGTGGTATTTCTGTATAATGGAGTATTACTCAGTTATAAACAATGATAAACTTGAAGCATTTATATTGAAGTGGATGCCACTTGAACATATACTCATAAGTGAAATAAACCAGACACACATGTGCAAATATCATATAGTCTCCCTAGTATAAGAAGTGAAAAGAAGAAAATACAAATAGAAATGTACAACAACTAAAAACAATTGAGTCAGATAGGGCAAAGTGAACGGCATATGCTGCAGGGTACTAATCAGCTTTTCTTCTGGACGGATAACAACCTAAGTTCACAGATCAAAATAGGAGAAAAAGAAGAGCCACAAGGCCAGCCAACATTTTCACCCAAGCCTTTCAAGGTCATGAAGACTCAGGGCATAGGAGAACCTGTACTGTAACATCATGAAACTCAGTTGAGCCCCAAATTTTCTGAACAAAGAAAATTATGGAGCCATAGAGGAAAGAGATCAAAGTTCTATAGTGTTCCTTGGGAGAGTCACATGGAGAGAAGACTTTCTCTCAGGCTTTCATAGAGAGCAAACTGGTCAAGCATTGGCTGTGACTCATCCACATGGATGACACAAACAAAGGATCTACAGAGTAAGGTACAGGATTACAAGATAAACCCTGAGGGGACTTCACTGACCTCATCAGAAACAAAAACTACATGTTTTGGTATATAGGTCTTGCTCTATCGAGGTCTTAACCATTCAGCAAAAAAGTATAAAAATGAGGTATATAACGTGGGGCCATAATAATAAGTTGAGCAATAAATGGCTATGGTTGACAACTTCTTCAGATAACTCACTATTGTTGTGGAATGCTGCACTGTATTGGATTGTGTCGTTGAGTTCAGACACCTAAATTAGTTGAATGACAATGGAGTGCCCATCTTTGACAGGTGTAGACAAAGGAAGGGGTATGGAAAGGAAAAATCATGATGTGTGTGTATAGACAGTACAGTTGGGATAGATAACGCCGTGCTCCTACATAATTCTATGAGAGGCAAGATTTTCACTAATGGTGGTTGGACAGGATATTATGTCGGCTTCTAGGAAAGCCGACAACCGCTAGGAAAATAACAAGGTAGGAAGTATTAATTATTGAATCTTTGATATAATTCAGGTATAAAAAATAAGATACATAAACAGCTACAGTCTCTTAGTTTACTGATAAGAGACATCTGCTATAATAATGTCTGTAAGTATAATATCATGTATGCACCTTGTACAATACCAAAACATTATGAAAACAGATTGCAATGTATTAATTTATTGAATCCGTCCTGTTAAGGTGTCTCAAAACTGTCTCATTGATATTTGTACTTCAATAAAATAAAAAATAAATAAATAAAAATATGCCCCCAGACCCAGTGGCCAGCTCAGTGCTCCCAGGGGCAGGGCTGGCATGGCGTGTCCTGCTGGGTGGGGATTGAGCCCTGATCCCTGAGCTTGAGTAAGCATGTACTTTGTCCACTGAGATATCTCGCCAGTCCTCGAATAAGTTTTAACAAAAATTTCAAAGGTATGGTTTTTCATAAACTTCTTTTGTGATTTTGTTGATACTACAGAATTCACAATTTAATTTTTATTTATAAATATTATTTCATTAAGAATGGTTTTGCTATATATTTATCTGTGAGTACTTTTAGTTCAAATGTTCATTGAATTAAAACTAGAGGAAAAAAAAAAAGAAAGAAATGAAGGAGATCTGAATGGGGATAGTGACTCTGGCTTCCTTTGCCATAATAAACACCTGGGAGGGGAGCATAGAAACAGGAGCCATTCTTTTAGCTCTCAGCTTTAGAGATTTGGAAGCGTGGCCCGGGCCTCTGCGGCCCAGCCGGGAGGGGCCCTGGACAGGAAGGAGCAATCACCCCACTAGACAGGAAGCTGGAAGAGAGTCGGGCCACCCAAGGCTCGATTGCAGTCGCTTGAGGGAGCTCACTGAGGTCCTGGAAAGCTGCATTCAGCCCTGCTGAGCACATCAGCTCCAGGGATGGAAGAACTGTGCACCAGATGTGCCATACTGCGGACCGAGGACCAAGCTTGTGCGACAGGAGCTCACAGCCAGACCGCAGCCCCTGGACTGCAGCCCCTGCTCTTCTGCACCTCCCGGCCTTCAGCCTCGGCTTTCCACTCTAGAGTCCACCTCCGAAGTGCTGCTCTGCTTGCCCCAGCTCTGCAAGGCAGCTTGGCCTCTGGCCCGGCTGCACTCCCAGGGGGGCTCCACATGCTCATCCTTTGATGCAGTCTCTTAGTGAAGAAAGACAGATGCAAAAAAGGCCCAGAGCACAATGTTATGGTTTTAAGTAAAGACAGCATGGGCAACACAGCTGATCCCATAGCCCACTTCCTGCTCCTGGGAGCTGGGCACAGCGAGGTCCGTCCGTGACCTTGAACCAGAGGTCTTGCAGCCGCAACACTCTAAAGGTCACAGAAGGCTGCAGGTTCCGCTTGGATCATCTCAGAAGTGAAGGTGATGCTCAGCTGGCCCAAAGCATTCTGGGGCGGAACAGTAAACTAACCCTGTGCCGTGCCCCACACTGCACCCAGCTCTGTGCCCTGCGAGTGACGTCCCTGTAGTGCCTCTTTGAAAGGCGCCAGTGAGTGAACGCACAAGCATGTTGGTAGGAAGAGGCAAGCCCTGGCCTCCTCCTGCTGAGGTCTCTAGGGAGCTGGGATGTCCCTGAGGATTAGACAAAAGCAAAGCAGCCTCCCTCTGCCAAGAGGTGACACGGATTCTTGTCTCCAGGATGCGTGTGGATGTCAGGGACTTTCGTCCCATACACCTACTGTCACCCACTAGGGCAGCCCTTTGCTGGGGTATTCAGCTGCTCAGCTGTGGTTTGGAGATTGCAAATCCAAAGTCTGCTTCCCCTTCACTTGTTCTTGAGGCTGCCTGGACGTCTCTGCATCACGCCAAGTCCAGAGCTCCGTGTCAGCCCCACAGCACAATGGTTAGGAAACACTCGCTGCCTCACATATCTAGCAATCGCTCGAGTCTTCTAGAAAAACTACAGTCTCCTGCAAATAAATGCTGCTTTCGTCCTCTACACGGAGGCCACAAACCCACACTGTGTCCTCAGTGTCACCCTGGACACTGTTTCAAAAGCCCCGCCCACTGGGGCTCTGCAGAAACTTTCCCACAGCGCCCCACCTTCCACACCAAGGAAGTAGGTCACCTTCAGAAGTGGGGGCCAGGTTCCCACGGGGACAGCGCAAGATAAGCTCGACTTTCCACCTGTGCTCTGAGACTGGGAGGGAAGGCGGGCCACACTTCCAAGGTAAGATTGTGTGTCCTTCGGAAACAGCCTGTGCCCCTAGAAAAGCTGGGGGAGGGTAGACAGTTCCCCACACTCCCAAGTCGCTGGTGACCTACTTTTGCTCAGTCCCTGGAACTCTGTGTGTGTGTGTGTGCGTGCACGTACACACACGCATGTGCATGTGCTCGCACTGCCCTCCAGGTGCACACTGGCTGCATTTCCAGGCGCTGCATGAGAACAAGCCTCCTTTGTGGAGAGGCATGAGCTCAGCGCTGCAGCGCTCACCAGGCCGCACCTGAGCCTTCACTGTGTTTCCGGAAGCCGAGCTCCAGGACGCCTAGGGTGCTGCTGGGCAGCCAGCAAGCCCAGGGAGCCCTGGAGGGCAGGGAAGGAGGCTGCCGGAGCAGTGAGGCGGCTGAAGGAAGCAGCTCCCCTCCTTCGGGGTGCGGTGCTTATGTAGACTCTAAAACAGCCTCAGCGAGTGACATGGCAGGGCAGGGAGGCAGGTAACTCGGGGCACCCTGCTTTGCTTGCGGCTGTCCACTGAGCTCTGTCTCCCAGCCCTTCACAGGTCCTTCCCCGCTGCAGGCCGCAGCAGCCCTGGTCCAGCGCGTGTCCATGTGATGTGTGCCACAGCTGTGTGAACCAAGGCACACACGTGAGTGTTCAGTCATGCGCTGCTGCACACTCGTACGGCTGCAGGTGTAAATGCAACCTTCTCTGGAGCAGAGCATTGGGCCTCGGCCTTCTGTGCTCTGACCTACATCCCCACCCTTTTTTTTTTTTATTTTGAGACAGGGTTGAAGTTATTTAGTTGCCCAAACTGGGCTTAAACTTGTAGTTCTCCTGCTCCATGGTGCTGGGGTTACAGGCGCTGTAAATATCACCGGGGTTGGAATATCTGCTGCTTTGTAGTACCTGGAGCAAGGAGCGGTCAGCCGCGGCAGCAGCCGCACCCCTGCAGCCATGGGCAAGCATGTGCAGGAGCTGGCCCTGAGCGGCAGAATTCCTGATTGATTCCAGAGCTTCTGCTATGTGAACGCAGCATCATCACGCTAGGTAAACAGACAGGAGGCAAGCGAGCACTCCCCCACCGTCCATCGACACAGAGATTTATTGAAATGCCACGCAGAGATGATCTGAAGGAGGCGTGCAGCATTTGCCGCCTGGAAAAGCTCCCTTGAGGTAAAAAGAGGACAGCAGACAAGTGCCAGCTCCTGGAAGCCCCCCCCCCACCTTTCTTTTGCAGTTCAGACATGATTACAGAGTCCTGGGGTGGAAAGTGTCGAGCACAGAGTATGCACAATATGTTAATTTGTGGTTTGCAAGGAAATAGTGTGGGCTGGCAAGCTTGTGTGGCTCCAGCGGGTGCTGCGTTTGACAGCCCGGCTAGTGTCTTGTGGTGGCTGCCACACGCTTTGCACTGTGCAATGACACAACTTTATCTAGGCTTCTGAGGGTGCCAGCCTCCCCCCCATATAATCTGCTGGATGCCTGACCCCCAGGACCTCAGAATGGGGCCTCGTTTAGAAGGCAGTCTCTGTCCTTAGGAGGACCCCTCAGGGACAGGCGAAGGGCTATATCAGAATGCAGCCCTGTGAACCCCTGGTGAGGGAGGATATATGGGGAAAGCCAGGACTGGATGGAGCAGCTATGAGTCTCCAAGCTGGGAGCAAGAAGAAGAGAAGGAGGAGGAGGAAGAAGTGCTGTCCCTGGAGGCTTTCCTAGCAGGCTTGTAGCCTGCAGAGCTCTGAGAAAGTAAGCTTGTGGCTCTAGGCAAAGTGAGGTTAAGCTTGATGCTGTCTGTGGTGTTGGCTTGGGAGCTGCCAAAGGGGTGGGTGCAGCTTGTTTCTGGGTGTGTGGGGTGGGTCGTGGGGTGGCCTTGGGCTCCAGGTCTGCCCTGTCCTGCTCCTCCTGTGTGTCCTTGCCCCACTCCCTGTTCTGATGGCCGTGAGCTTGGCATTTTGCCCTTTCATACCCTTGCCACAATGCTTCTGCCACAGAGGCCACGGAGCAGCTAACCACAGGCTACACCTTCTGAAACTGTGAGCCAAGCTCCTGCGACTTTAAATTGGGGGTGTCAAGTGTTGTGTCTCAGCTGCAGGAGAGGCCAGCTCTACACCCACCAAGCCTGTGCAGCTCTGTCAGCAGCCCCGTAAGTCAGCCTCACAGGACCTGGGAAGTGGGCAGTCGCCACTTACACCTGAGGTCCCCCTGCCCCTGGAAGCAGCGCTGCCAGGTGAGGACGCCCCAGACTGAGCAGCTGAGAGGGAGACTGCTGACCTCATAGCCGCGGAGGCTGGGAGGCAACGCCATGCGAGGCTGCAGGGCGAGGGCCTTCCAGCCACATCTCCCGTGGTGGAGGACCGACAGGGGATGGGCACAGTGCGGGGGCCAGTTGCCCTTCGTATTAGGAGCCCCCCAAAAGCAACAAGCAACCCGGGAAATCAGAGCCTCCAGACATCACCACCTCCGATGGCATCACCTCCCAGCACCGCTGTTTGGGACCATGTTTCCAGTGTGTGAACCTGGGGAGCACAGTTAGACCATAGGCGTCCACCTCAGCACATGGCTCTGGTGGTGCGCCTTACTTTTTGTTCTCTTTTTCTTTTTTTGAGACATGGTCTTGCTATGCAGCTCAGGTTGAGAATAAACTCACTATGCAGCCTAAGGTGACTTCAGACTCAGAGCAAGCCTCCTGCCTCAGCTTCCCAAGTGCCAGGATTACAGGCATGCACCACCGCACCTGGCACTGTGACTCCATGCTCAAAGCGGCAAACTGGATTTGACAGCTCAACCAAGACCCAGGAACAGGAGGGTCAGGAAAGAAGGAAGAAAGGGAGGGAAGAAAGAAGGGAAAGAGAGAGGGAGGGTAGGAGGGAAGCAGGGAGGGAAGGAGAGAGAGAGGGAAGGAGGGGAGCAGAGCCAGGAAGGTGGGCTCAGGACCCCTCGGCTTTGCCCCAGAGTGAAGGCCAGAAGAGATGGCACCGCAGGTGGGCTCAGCCACCTCCCTCTTGGCCAGGGAGGACCTTGCTCCTCCTGGTGGGAGCTGGGCACGGCTTCAGGGCTCAGTGCCACGCTTGGCAGGTGTGCACAGCCAGGAGCCAGCCTGCTGGAATCGTGGATACCTTACAGGGATGGACAGGGACCAAGTGGATTGAAAGGTGATGCAGAAATGATGCCTAGCGGAGAGCGTGGGCTCCTCACTTCTCCTTATTCAGGTGGAAATTACCTGGAGAATTTTCCTCGGTTCTCTGGGACAGAATGAAGGAGGAGCAATTTTCTTACTGCAAAAATAAAAGCATAAAGGGGAAGAGTCCTGACTCAGTCTTAGGGGAGATTTTTCTTACTGTGCTTTTTGCTCCTCCATTTCCAGGCAAGTCACGACATGGAGGACACAAAATTCACTGCCACATGGAGAGTTTTCACATGTGCTGGTTGGCAAGGAGCTGAGGGAAGCAATAGGGCAGGGACTCTGACTCCCCAGCTAACTTCTTGCTCTCTTTTGGTGACAGAGCTGTGTGCATGTTCCTTCCGCCTCCTGTGGCTGTGCAGGCAGCAAGCTCTGGGCCCTGCGGGGTACATCTAAATCTGTCAGCCCTTTAGCTTTCCAGGGTGCCCACGGGCCACCTGGTGACCCCCAGTGGACACTTCTCTTGGAGTATCCATAGAGCATTGCATTAGCTAATGACCAGTAGGCCCAGTGACACTGCTGGGCCATGGACAGGTTTGTTCCAATGTAACTGACTCAGCCTCACATCGGGCATCCTCTCCCCGTGTGTCCACTCCTAAGCAGCAGACTCCACAGGGAGTGCCCTGGGCCTCAGCACAGCGAGTGCTCAGGACCCCTTGCACCGAGCAGTGTCCTTGGCCCTGAATGACAGCAGGAGGCACTGTAGTCCCTTTCTTGTCTCTAGGAAACCACATCCAACACCTGAAACTTAAAGGAGGAGAGGTGGCACCAAACACGGAAGAGGGGCACGGCGAGCAAAGCTGCTTTACCAGGGTGGCTGGGAGGAGGAGAACGGAGGAGCGGGTGGGGGACCCTGCTTTTCCGGGTCACACCTCTAGGGCCCTGCCTGGCCTCTTCTAAGTAGGCCTCGCTTCCCAACAGCAAGTCGCCATAGGGCCCCCTATGGTTCATTCTCCTTCCATGCCATGCCCATGAGCACAGAGGCCTTTGGGGACCTTCTTGATCTATGCCACGTCACAACCCTGGTCCCTAAAAACCTGACATGCAAAATGCATTTAGTGCGTCCCTGAGTCACCAGAGACTTAAATGCTCCAGCGCCTCTGAGAAGTCCAGGCCCAAAGGCTGCTCTGAGACTCCAGGCAAACTCTCACCTGTGTGGCCTTGTAAAAATCGAGATGAGCCCAATGCATGGTGGCTTTGGGCAGATATGCCCTCCCCAAAAGGGAGGATCAAGGGCATTAAAAAAAAGTAAAATCTTGGCGAGCAAATGTGGACTCCTGTAGTTCACCTGGTCCATGAAGAAGCGGGCCCCGGAGCGCCTGGGCAGCCCCCTCCCTGCAGCACTGCCCACTACGCCCTTGTAGCCTCTCTCGCGCCAGCCCTCCTCAGCCAGAGCTGCACGTTCCCCACTTCTCCGGCTCCGTGGGGCTCTATCGCCCTCCTGGCTTCTCTCTCACAGTAACTCCCTCTGCCCTCTCGGGGCACACTGCCTGGCCTCCAGGGCGCCTTCTGAAATCCAGATGGAGGCCTTCGGACCCCACCACACTTGCATTCTGTGGGCTAAAGCGCAGCCACAAATGATGCCGAAGTGTGGCCAAGCAGTGGCTAGGCAGCCTGGGACCGCGGTCTGGGTGTATGGTGGCCTGGCACAGGGAGCCGAGCTCACAGGTCCGGGTCCCTCTGGCCCTTTCTGAGCAGGGGCCCGGAGGCCGCCTCTCAGATTAAGACTTCACAGCCTTGCACCCTCTGGGCTGTGAGGGGCCGAGCCTTAGGGATTCCTGAGATGCCCTTACGTCGTTGTTACTGGAGATCCTTACTGTTGATCCGACGTGTGGTACTTGGAGTCCTTTCAATGCTGATCCTTTCAGAAATGACGTTTGTCCTTCAATCCAACTTTGTGGATGCTTCCTATCTAGGGAAACTGATATTTTCAAAGGGGATTTTTGCTCCTGATTTTCAGTATAAGCCTGGCTAAAAGCTATAAGCGGTATCCATGACACAGTGTAAACATTGGGCTGCCTTGAAATCGCCTCTAAGAATTACTTACTCTGCCACCCTTAATCTCAGTATGTTGCAGTCTTAGGACACGGGCAAAACGCCAGAGCATGACACAGCTGGGCAGGACTCTGACTGACAGCAGAGTTCCGATTCTCAGCTGAGCCTTCCCGAGCCTGTCTTTAGTGGCTGTGCCTCTTCCCGTGAGGCACGGCCCTGGCAGGCTGAAGCTCCTCTAGCCAGCACCTCCTCCCCACTGCAAGCTCCTCTTGCGAGCCACTTCCAAAGGTTCTTACTCTGCGTCATCAGGCACACGCACAGCAACTCTAGGTGCCGAGAGCTGTCATGGCCACTTTCTTGTCACTGAGACACAGAGTCACAGCTTAAAGGAAGAGAGGTTTACTTTGACTCATGGCTATAGAGCCCAGTCAGCTGACTTTGAAGCAAAAATGGCATGGCCTAGGGACAAAGCAAGCAGCACATGTCCTGGTATCGAGGCAGCAGAGAAGGAAGGGGCTGAGGTGGGACTTGGGCCCCCCAGGCTGCACCCTGTAACCTGTCTCCTCTGACTAGGCCCCAGCTGCTAACAGCAAGTCAGCTATAACCCCCATGTTCCAACCACCTCCGCGAAGCCCCACCGGTGAGCCCATGCTCCCTGGGGGCATAACAGATGGGGACTCTGTGTTCCAGGCGTGGCGCAGGCCACGTGGCACTCCGCCCAAGCTGGGCAGGGCAGTGTGGCCTGTGCCATGGAGGAAGCACGTGGCGGAGGTGCAGGACGCAGCGAGTCTGAGCCCCTAGGTGACAGCGACCTCACCTGGGTCTGCAGCTAGACACCGCCTTGGTGCTGAGCCCGCTGCAGGGCTGCGGGTCGGAGAGAAGCAGCCAGTGGCCGCCGTGGGAGGGCGCAGTCCCCATCTGTGGCGCTCTCAGGTGGAGTGCAGGACGGGTTGAGGCCAGCTCAGGAAGGGGCTCCTAGTGCCCCCGGGCCTGGTTCCCCCCGTGCAGTGCCAGCTGTGTCTCCACAGTGCTGTGGCCTCAGCGAGGCTGCACGTGTGTGGGCATCGATTTCCCACCCGGGATTTCTGCACTTTGAGGCCCCCAGGACCTGGGCTCTTTCTGACTGTGGAATTCAGTCCCTCATCCCTGCCCACAGCAGTGTGGGGGCCTCAGCAGCCCAGCCCAGTGCCTGGCTCCAGGCGTGGGGTTGGCACCACAGTGGGCTTATGCAGCAAAGGCGATGGCGCGCGGCTTGCCCAGAGCAGAGGAGGCCTGCTGCATTCCCTGTCCTTCCTGTCTCAGCCTGGCATCCTGTCCCGAGTGTGGGGTCCCATGTTTAACATAGTCACTACCAGCGGTGGCCCTGGGTCCCCTGGGAACATCAGGATCTTGCCCACATCTGGTTCCTGAGCAGCTGAGCAGAACTGTCCCACGCCTCCCTGTCCCACCCCCGACTCCCCTGCACGGGCTGGGCTGGCCTCCGGAAGCTCATCTTCCTCCTTCCTGCTTCCTCTTCCTCCCCTCCCCACTTCCTGTGCTAGGAATGGATCCCAGAACCTCATGTGTGCTGAGCAAAGCCTCCGCCATAGAGCTGCAGCTCCAGCCGGAAGTTTATACTGAGAATGACAGGAGAAACAGGCAGGCCTAGAGCGCCATCTCTGGGCTGCTGACCTTGACACCAGGGACCACTCTCCCTCTACACCTGCTGCTTTACAAGGTGTGAGCTTCCTTTCTGGAGTCAGCTCTAACCTGGCACACCCAGCTCAGACCAGAGCACAGGGCCACCTCCTCCCTCCCCTGTGTCCCTCGAGAGTCTCAGCCTCCAGCCTGGTCCCTGCAGAGCCCTGATGGTGCACCTATCTCCCCCTACTCCCTGAGGAGGATGTGCCTTGTGCCAGCTCCCCAGCCCCACTCACCATGTTCTGCTGAAGAAATCAAAGGGCCACCTTCCCCAGAAGCTTTCTGGGTCCCCCCTGAGCAGGTGAGTGGTGGGTGCAGACGGGCTGGGGCTGTGGAGCTCAGAGGATGCCCACAGAGAAGGCCTCAGCCTTGAAGAACAATTTAAAACAGCAAAGTAAACTTCAAAATGGAAGAAAGAAGTCAGTGGTGGTTGGCGCCCTGGGGGTCCAAGCCCACGCCCCCCCAAAGGCCAGTTCTGCAGGCCCCAGTTCTGGGTACAGACAGCGCGCTGCCCTGAACTGCTCCGGTCAGTTCGTGTTTGTCTCGGCCTTCCCTGGCTGCACTCAGCTGGGGGGGGGGGGGGCAGCTGGTTACTGCAGCAGGAGCGCAGTGTCTCCTGGTGCAGGCCGCGGGCTCTGAAAGAGAGCCTGGGCTTTGCCACCTGGGCTGCGGGCTGCCTCCAGCTTTGGGTGGTGGGGACTGGAGGCTGTGCTCCTCCTTGGGTGTGGACGCAGTGTCTGTCTGTGCTGCCTCCCCCTGCATGTGTCACGTCACTGTCACATCTGTCTGTGGCCCAGTCCCGCTGTCAACAGTCTGGGAAGAATCCTCCTAACAGTTCCCCTTCACTCAGTGACCTCTGCGAAGACCCTGCTTACAAATGAGGTCTTTCCCACGCAGCGCTCCTGGGAGCCAGGGCCTGAGTGCAGCTTTCCCGACTTGGGGCCAACTCAGCCTTCAGGACAGCTGAAGCAAGGACCAACGTAAGCAACCTAAGTAATGACAGGAGCACTCGTGGATTTGAGTCTCAGCAGCCTTGGAGTGGGGCCATGCCTGTCCTGGGCAGCCCAGCCCCTACCTGCAGCCCATAAGCTTACCCAGCCCAAGACAGCCACCGTCTGAGGCTGGAGGCCACAGTGCTGGTCCACAGGGAAGGGGCATCTCCTGTGTTCTCCAAGGCCTGGGTGATGTCACTGCATGGTCCTGACACGTCCCAACAAGTCAGGGCCACTGAGCAGAGCCAGCAGGCCCATAGCTGGGCCACAGTTGCCCACGCCTCTGGGCAGGTAACAGAGAGCAGGTGGCCCCAGCTCGCAAGGCTGACCGTGGGGAGCAACAGTCCTGGTTGAAGGTTTCAGGGACACAGGAGGGGTCAGGGTGACAGCTCTCAGTCCTCGTCCTCTCTCCCACTTGTCCCTCAGGCCAGCACTCTGCAGAGAACCCCTGTCTTCCTGGAACCCCACATGCCCAGGCACAGAGGCTTCTCTGGCCCCACAGCCTCCTCCGCTCAGCTCACAGCATGGCCCGGTGCACAGCCGTCTGTGACCCTCCATCACCGCCAAGCTTGGCTCCATTTCTGTGGAGTCCTGAGGGGCCACAACAGAGAGCAGTGTGCTCCTGCACAGCAGGCTTGGGTCCTGGGTCGGGCTGCAGCGAGCGAGAGAGGCCAAGGAGACCCCGGAGGGGGCGTGGCCTCACACACCCCTAGACCAAGCACGACATGTGAAGTGCACCGTGCAGCCCTGTCCAAGGCGCTCTGCTCAGAGCACCGCAGCAGTGAGCAGGAGAGTTAATGGCTAGAGCCAGTGGCACCCGCCTGGGACATCAGCAGACTAAGTCATCGTACTGACACTGGTCCAGGCCACAGTTCTGCCAGGGCTGCAGCTCAGCCCGAATACACCTAAGGCCACTGAGCCAACAACAGCTACGGCTGGGCTTCTACACGGACGGTGTGTGTGGCGAGGAACACACAGAGCAGCCGTGTCAGGGCAGCAGTGATCACGAAGCCTCGAGGGGCCGTGGAGCTGAACACCTGCCCCGCCCAGGCCAGTCATGGGGAGACGTTGCCCTACAGCACCCTCGCATCCAGGAGGACTTAGCAGAGGCAAATAGACAGAAACCAGCCCAAGTGGAGAATAAGGTAAGCAGCTGGGGTGCGGGCAGGGATGGGTGGGGTGTTGATGGGACCAGAAGATGGGGACAGGCCATCACCCACGCCAGGAGGGACACTGCGGATGCACTGGCTGACGCTGTGATGGTCATGGAGGCTGCGGCCCCAGGCTGAAAGCCAGCCATAGTGACCATGTGCGTGGCTCTGAGGTGAGGTGTGGGGAGCAAGGGCCACAAGGGGTCCTTGGATGGCATCCAGCAGTGACCTGAAGTCCTAGGGCTGAGCATGGAGTCGTGGAGATAGAGAGCTCATGGGAATCCGTGCCCTCATTGCACAGCTGGGACCCTCTGCTCTAGCACTGTGTCCAGCGGGGATGGCAGAGGTGGCCCCAATGGGCAGGTGACCTTGAAAAGGAGGGGCCGCAGCAGGTATCTGCATGATCTGAGCCTGCAGGAGGGAGCCCCAAGTTTTTTGGGGGAAGGAGCAGGGTGTTCCCTGGTTCTCTCATGGCCAGGGGACCCTTGTGTAGATGTGCTATGCCTGGTGAGGATCCACATGAGGTCACCACACAGGGAGTGGACCTGGATTCTGGAAGAAGACCCCCACTGCTGCCAAGAAGGGCCCTGTGGAGAGAACTGCAAGAAAGCAAGGCAGGTGGCCAGCGGCGCCGCTGTGTCCCCCACCTCCTCACGCAAAGTAGCTGAGGGCGAGCAGCCCTTCGCCCGGACCCTCCCTCATCCTTGATGCTGCCTCTTGCTCCTTCCCTATCCTGGCCCCTTGCACACCACTGAATCCTAGCCCAGGGCACAGAGACCCTCTGCACAGCCCGGCCCCAGGCACAGGGACCTGTGAGTGTCTCCCAGCCTGCCCTGTTGGTCCCAGGGCTGAGCAGGCAGATTCACTCTTGGAACTATCTGCACAGAAAATAACTCCAGGAACAAGAGGCAAGAACACAATTACCTTTTCCTTTGTCTAACTATTAATGCAACGGAGCTGGCAAGGCAAGTGTCTGCAGGCGCTGTCTCTCCTTCCGCTCCAGCACCACTCGCCTTATTAACCCACTGGGCGTCACTTCTGTGCTTTCCTGTCATGTAAAAGCAGTGACAGGCGTAGAAGTGCATGCATTGCTTTGTTTTGGGTGGGTATGTTTCCAAAAAGAGGATTGTACTAAGTATATGCATAGCAATTCGCCTCTGTTCCACTTTTAATGACATAGTGAGGAATGCTTTTGGTGGCACTTTCTGTAAACTTGATCCAACTGTATGTCATGAAGATTAATTAAAGTTAAATAAAATTTAAACTTGAGCTTTTGATGGTGCTAGTAGCTGTGTTTCAAGCAGCGAGCTGACACTAGTGACAAGGGCCTCTGGTGCGAGAGAGCAGATATACAGAGCATCTCCGTCTTTCCAGAAACTTCCGGAAGATGGTGCCGAGAGGACGGCTCTTCTCTGCTGGGGGACCCCTTCCCAAGCTTGTAGGTGGGAGTTAGAAGCTCTGCTCCCGTGCTCGGTTCGGGGGACACTTCAGTGCCGTATGCATGTGGAAAATAGGTCAGCGAAGCAGACGGCGTCTCTAAGGGGTGGAAACCAATTCCAGTAGCCGAGGAGGCAGCCAGGTATTTGGGCCTCAAAGGCGGCTCTGCAGAGGGTTGCTTGGCCTCCTCGTTCAGGGGAAGAGATTCCCTGGGCGCCTCTGGCGTCTCCCAGCCTCCTCCAAGCCACGCTGCTTCCATATTCATGGCTGTGCACACGGAGAGCTTCAGGTGACACCGCGGGGCCTGCCGCTCCCTCTGAGGCTCAAGAAGCCCACTGAGGAGGCGCGGGCTCCGGGCCCCAGCACCAGGCTGCTGGTGGCTTTCACCACTGCCCGGGAAGGGGCACAAGCTGGGGGCGGCCACTCTCCTAAGGGGGCGGCGGGGGTCCCTGGCATCAGAACTGGAAGGCTGTTATCCCAGCCTTATTTCCAGCCTACAGAGAAATGACAGACCCTGACAGCACCAGGAAGAGATGACCAGACCGGATTCACTTGGCTTTCAGGCACCTGCAGCAGGATCTCAGTTCTACATGGAAATGACCCAAACTCCTTAGTTACATCAAGCGTGCTTATGTATTTTTAAGGGCACTCAATTGTTTGTTTTTATCATATTCATTCATTCACCCATGAATACTATGTCTAACTTGCACCAGGTCCCTGAGGCGTAAGGCGAGTAGCACACTTGTTCTTGGCCTTCAGAGCCTTCTCATGTGAGAGACAGCCTACCCGCAGAGCTCACTGCTCCCAGCCAGGGCTGGGGACCCTCACTTTCGGTGCATTTTCTTGCACCTTCCCTTCAGGATGGTTGAGATCAAAGACTCAACTCTAAGTGACATGTGCATCTCCACGCTCTGCAGAGGCCAGGGGAGAGGCGAATTTCCAGGACTGGAGCACAGGATAAAGACACTGAGTCTTCTTCCTGCCTCCACCACCACCCACACTGACCCACGCTACGGGGCGGTATGCAGCAGCCCTGCCTTGTGCTGTCTCCCACCACTTGCGAGCACCATCAGCGCTTCTGCTTGGGAAGGTCAGCAGGTCAGGGAAGGTTCATGGCCTGAGGGAACAAAGAGCCTGAGATCCGTGTGCTGAGGGCTGTGGACGGGGCGAGGACATGTCTGGTCTTTCTCTAGCCTGGGATGCTTTCTGTGTGCTCTGTGTGCCTGCATCTGTGTGTGTGTGTGTGTGTGTGTGTGTGTATCTGTATGTGCACATCTGTGTGTGTGTTTGTGTGTTCACATCTGCATGTGCATGTGCATCTGGATTCATGCACATCTGTGTGTACCTGTGTGCACCTGTGTGCATGTGTGTGCACTTCTATGTATGCACCTGTATTTACACCAATGTGTATCTGTGTGTATGCACCTGTGTGCATCTGTGTGCACCTGTGTGTATCTGTGTGCACCGGTGTGCATCTGTGTCCACCCGTGTATATCTGTGTGTATGTGTGTGCACCTGTGTGCATCTGTGAGCACCTGTGTGTATCGGTGTGCACCTGTGTGCATCTGTGTATGCCTGTGTGTATCTGTGTGTATCTGTGTGCATCTGTGTGCACCTGTGTGTATCTGTGCATGCTTGTGTGTATCTGTGCACATCTGTGTGTATCTGTGTGCACCTCTGTGTATCTGTGCGCAAATGTGTGTACCTGTGTGCACCTGTGTGTATCTGTGCATGCCTGTGTGTATCTGTGTGCACCTGTGTGCATCTGTGTGCACCTGTGTGTATCTGTGTGCACCTGTGTGTATCTGTGTGCATCTGTGTGCACCTGTGTGTATCTGTGCACATCTGTGTGTATCTGTGTGTATCTGTGTGCACCTGTGTGTATCTGTGCACATCTGTGTGTATCTGTGTGCACCTCTGTGTATCTGTGTGCAACTGTGTGTATCTGTGTGCACCTGTGTGTATCTGTGCATGCCTGTGTGTATCTGTGTGCACCTGTGTGTATCTGTGCATGCCTGTGTGTATCTGTGTGTATCTGTGTGCACCTGTGTGTATCTGTGCGCACCTGTGTGCATCTGTGTGCACCTGTGTGTATCTGTGTACACCTGTGTGTACACCTGTGTGTATCTGTGCATCTGTGTGTATCTGTGTACACCTGTGTGCATCTGTGCATGCCTGTGTGTATCTGTGTGCATCTGTGTGCACCTGTGTGTATCTGTGCATGCCTGTGTGTATCTGTGCACACCTGTGTGTATCTGTATGCACCTGTGTGTATCTATGCTCACAGCTGCGCCACTGTGCGTGTGCATCCAGATGTATGTGCCTGTGTATGTACAGCATGCAGGGCCAGCTGGGAGAGCAGGCAAGACATGTGAGCGGTGTGTGAAGTGACTACACATGGCCAGCATGGGCTCCACCCTCACACTGAGGTCTCTTCTGCCCTAGTCCCCACCTGCCTGGGGCCACACTGGAGCCACCTTGCTGCCACCCTCACATGCCCCCTGCCTGTGTAATTCTGAAGACAGCACTCTGCGGCCACTGTGACACGCAGCCCTTTGTAGAGGAGGACTGAAGTTCAGGGAGGTTTCTGCACCTGGGAAGTTTGCCACACACGCTGCCGGGCAGGACCATTGGTGCAGGACTGTCTACCGTGCTGTGCCTCGGGCGGCCTCCACCTTGGAAGCCACATGATGGTGCGCCAACACCACCCCAGGCCCATGGGGATCTGGGCAGACAGACCTGCCCTGCATAAGCTCTGGGTTCTGTTCTTACTCCAGCCAGGCCAGAAGTTTCAAGAGCCCCTGAACACAGTTTTCCAGGCAGAATCCCAACTCAGGGCTGCCAAGTCCTCTGGAAGAGCAGCAGGTCCTACCTGGGGTACGTGTGAGCCTCAGAGGCTATTCCTTAAGTCCAGATCAACAAATACAACTCTGTGTGGGTCAGGGCTCTCTGGAGACACAGAGCCAATAAAGATTTATAACAAAGAAGTGGCCCACGGAACTGTGGTGACTTAGATGTTCCATAGCCAGCTGTGGGTCAGCTGGACACACGAGAGGCCCAGGTGCCTGGAAGGAGGCCTGCAGCTGGGCAGGCAGCAGGGCAGCTTCTGGCCCAGATCAAAGTCCAGAGGGCTAGGTGCCCCAAGGATGGATTTCAGCCTGCACCTGCCCCGGCACCTGCAGTCTGGGCGTCCTGTGTTCTAGCCAAGAGAAATGCAAGTGCAGCCACTGAAGCACTGTGCAGGGAGCAGTTGTGCTGAAGAGCAGCACCTCCTGAGGTCCTGGAAGGTGGGCAAGCACTGAGCCTCCAGCCACCAGCACCCCCCTGAGGTCCTGGAGGGTGGGCTAGTCCCAGGCCTCCAGCCTCGAGCGCACAGCACAATGCACAGCCCACCCAGGCAACCTCCAGGGACTGCCACCCATTAGCTGCTTTGTCATTACTGTAATGACATGCATGAGGCAGGCTGGCTTTACATAGGGATGAGGTTCATTTAGCTCATGGCTTGGGAAGCCCAAAGAACAGCATTGGAGGCTTCATTCACTTGAGCCCTGGCAAGAAACCTCTTGGCAGATCACGCCAAGGTGGACCCTGTCACGGCAGATGGGATTGCACTGGGGCTGTCAAGGCAGATCTCCTCACAGCAGACTGCAGCCTGGCAGATCTCATCCATATGATCCTGGTGGATCATATGATACACCATGATGGATTGCATCATGGTGGGAGTCCCTGTGGGAATCGGTGACTGCATCCCCAGATAGGAGGCCAGAGAAAGCCAAGCAGTCCTGTGAGCACACCCCCACCCCCACCTTCGCTAGACCTGAAGCCCCCAGCAGGCTCCACTCCTCACACCACACTGAGGACAAAGCCTCCACCACATGAGCTCTTCGTAGCAAACCATGACCGATCCTCGTGTGCCGTGTCAAGGGAGTGCTTGTTTTTCAGGACAGAGTTCTTCTCTGATAATCAAAACTAGGTGTTGGCTTTTAGGGTAGGAGAGGGAAAGGGCTCTCCTCAGGGGGCCTGGTCACAGAAACTGGCTGATAGCCCCTGGCCATGGGCAGGGTGTCAGGAAGATGGTTCAAGGCCTTGTCCAGCCCAGGCAATTAGCACTTGCTAGAACAAATTCCTGTTCCATTCACATCACCCAGAGCACTCAGAGGAGGTACTGAATGTCAGGTCCCAAGGCAAAACGTGCACACCCTGGGGAGCCGGCATCACACCAGAGGAAGAGCAGCTGGAGAGACCCAAAGAAGAAGCCTCAGAGAACAGCCCCTCCGTGTCACCCACTGTCCTGGGACGTTGGAGCCACAGCCCCCAGAGGCTCAAGAACAGGCTCTGGGGCAGGACTTGCACTCTTTGTTTTATCGAGGGACCTCGCCAGCACCTGAGGAGCTGGCGGGCCCCGGTGCTGCAGGTGCCATCAGCCAAGTTGCAGAGCTTGTGACTGGGCAGTGTTTATAGCCTGCAGGCAGCCCTGGGGTGCCCGTCTCCTGCGTGCCAAAAGGAAGGCTGAGCCTGTGTGCCACTGTCGGGGCGCCATCGTGACCCCAAGCCTGCTGGGTGACTCATCCTTGCAGATGGTGCAGGTGCGAATGGGCTCCCAGTGGACCGGTGATCAGGTCACTCGATCTGACAGCTCCCAAGCCGGGGCCTCCTACTTATAGGGAACCACGAAGGCCAGAGCCAGGGCCTTGGTGGTGGGAGATGGGGGGCCAGGCCTGCAGAGAGAAGCTCCTAGCGTGGGCTGGGCAGGGACCAGGGGTAGAGGCCTATGAACCGCAGAACACAGACAGTGCCGGGTAGGGGCGGTCCTGCCCCACACCTGTGGCTCTTGGGGTGGGTCCTTAGGTGTGGCCCTGCAGAGGCCACCAATGGTGTTGTGGCACTCAGCCTTCCCTCTCCCCCTGCCATCCCCCACAGCCTATAGGTGACAGGGACAGCGAGCCAGGGATCCTTCTTCCTTGTGGGCTGATGTTGCAGGGTCGAAAGTTACCCAGTATCTCTGGGCAGTCGTTGTTCTGAGGCTCAAGATGCCTGCAGGACAGGTGGGAGAGCCCCACCTCATCTGTGAGGGCTCAATGAGCTCCAGGCGGACAGAGAGGGAGCAGGCCCACTGGCAACAGAGGCTGGGCTGAGGGAAGACACGCAAGGAAGGGAGGACACAGCTCGGCCTCGCCTCGTGGCAAAGCAGGCTTCCCACGGGAGACCACACTGAGCCTTTTCCTGGAGCTCAGGAGTCTATGAGATGGAGGCTGGCACCACCTTGGAGTTGCAGGAGGAGTAAGCGAGGTGAGCCCCCTACCCTGGGGTCTGAGCCCACACAGGGGACAAGCAGGAAGGGACAGAGTTGCGAGAGGTGGGGCAGCTGAGCTCTGTGCAAGCTCACGAAAGCCACTGCTTCACACTCCGAGCAGGAGGTCCCTGGTCAGCCCATTGTGGACAGTGGGCAGGACAGCACCGGCCCAGCTGGAGGCGGAGCTGCCTCTTTGATCTGCCAGCTTCCCTCTGTCCTGCCTGCCTGAGCTTATTCTTCCTTCCTACCCCCAGATCTAAGTGCACTCAGTCCTGGGCTCTGAACTGAGGCTGATCTGTGTGGCCTGCTTGTGTGCTTGTGCTGGGCTTTCAGGGGGCTGCAGTCCAGGGAGGCTGAGGCAGAGCGCCCTCCCTGGCTCCATCTGCATGTGGAGATGTCTGTGGCACCTTGCTCTGCCCAGGCCCTCTGGCTCCCGGTGCAGCACTCACAGAGGAAACTTTGATTTTGCAGGGGAAGCTGTTCACATGCACCCGCATGCCACCTGCTGTTGGTCAGGCAGCCGTGACTCAGTGGGCCTCAGTTTCCTGTCCAAGAGTGCCTGAGGGTTGAGGTCTGCCCATAGTTCAGTGAGAATGAATTCATCATCTGGGGTTTTGCAAGCCGACAGTGCCCGTCCCTGAGAAGGCACAGCGGGGCTTGGGAGCATGGGCCCCAGGAGCCCACTGCCCGCGGCCCTGCCTCGTCTCCTTCCAGTGCTTGGAAATCTCCATGCACACCGGCTCAGACCCTGCAAGTGTGGACCCAGTGACGAAAGGACTCAAGGGAAACGCAGAAGCACTCTGACCACCTCTCAGACTTTAACTTCCCAGGGAGCAGGGGGAGGATGCAAAGGCTGGGCTCAGCCTTCAGTGGCTCCAGGCCTGCAGGGAGAGCACACACATCCAGGCGAAGTTAGGCCCTCATTGCCGCTCTGCACCCTGGGAAGCTACCGCTGCCCTGCTGTGGATGATCAGAGCCCCACGAGTGAGCTGCTTTTACAGAAACAAATCCCACGGCCCAGGCGCTCCGCATCCAGGGCCAGTGCTGTGCTGCACACTGCACCACAGCTGTAAGGGGTGGTCCTGGACGTGCTTTTATTTATTTATTTATTTTTGTACTTTTAAATAAGTTATGTTACATTTGATTTCCTGCTGTCACTATAGCGATGGATTCTGTGAGGAGCTGTGGTGACAGTTATTAGATCATGTGGCCAGGCGACCATGTGGCCAGGCGACCATGTGGCCAGGCGACCGTGTGGCCAGGCAGTCACATGGCTAGGCAGTCGCGTGGCCAGGCAGTCGTGTAGCCAGGCAGTCGCGTGGCCAGGCAGTCACGTGGCCAGGCAGTCACGTGGCCAGGAAGTCACGTGGCCAGGCAGTCACGTGGCCAGGCAGTCACGTGGCCAGGCAGTCACGTGGCCAGGCAGTGCAGGCCAGGCAGTCACGTGGCCAAGCAATCCTGTGGCAATGGATGCACATCGGTTGGCTTCTTCCTTTAGCAAAACTCTGCTTTCTTATTTTTGTCTTCTCCTCTGGTAACCGAGGTATCATAATATCTCACAAGAAAGTGTTTACTTCCATCCGGGGGATGAACAGTAATTCTGGTGTTTAAAGTGCAAAACCAGCAGGTACATTTTGTCTTAGCCAGAGAAACAAATCCAGGTCCTATTGGCTGGATTTTACATCCTCTGCTGTTGCACAGGTAGACTCCTTCCTCGGCAAGCTCACTCTCCACTGTCCTTGTAAGTTGTCAAGTGAGTTGTCTGACGCCTGTCCTTACCACACTGTCTTCTGCCCAGAAGGGGGCGCCGGCCCTCCCTGCCCTAGCCCTTCGCTGTAAGGGTGCCTCACAGCGTCACGCCACGCGGCTCCTCTTGCCTTTACTGTTCAGATCGTGTTACTGTACTGCATTAGGTTTGCACAGGAAGCTTCCGTGCGCATCTCAGGCGGCCGGTCTGGGCTCCAGGTGCCTGGGGGGAGGAGCAGGGGCTCCCTGCTGACGCCAGGCCTAACACAGGGCATGAGAAAAGGCTTCAGTTACCAAGTCTGAGCAGGGCAGCGTGACTGCACCCTGTGAGACACTCCTCCTGTCTTGAGGCATAAAGCATCAGAGCCCAGCTTGTCCCCAACTGGATAGGGTCACGGGCAGCAGCACGAACTGTTGGGCTCAGTGGGCGCTCATGGCATCCGCCTCATCCACAGACTTAGGACAAAACTAAAGTGACCGCTAGTACTCTCTTAAACGGTCACCCAGCCAGGAAGGTCACAGTGTGGTCCGTTCAGGAGGCAAGTGCACAGAGCGGAGATCCCCTTGGGATCGCTTGTCTCAGGCAGGACCTGCTTGGGCTCTTCCCTTGCTTGCGATGAGGGCGGGCACCGGGGCACACCCCGCATTCTCAGAAGCTTAGGAGGCTGTGAAAGGAGCATCTAGCAGTCCAGGCCAGCCTGGGCCATGCGGTGAGAGCCTGTTTCAAAATTAAAACCTAAGAAGGGCTGCGGGTATAGCTCCATGGGCAGGTCCTGGGTTGTCAGGATCACAGAGAGAACAGACAGCGAGCGCTGTCAGGTAGGAGCCTCCAGGGGACACGGGCCAGGCTGCCCTACTTGCTGTTGCCCATGCTCAGAACTGCCTTGGCCCCCAGACTCTGAGCCATACCTGCCGTCCTACATTCTCCCCATGGTCCCCCTTGCACCATGCACCTCAGGCAGAATCAGCCTCTGGTGGGCCTGAGAGCCTCAGCTCCTGTCTCAAAGCCTGTGCCCCTCCAGAGGGGGCCTGGGCATGGAAGCCCAGCCTTGCTGCTGCCCTCCGCAAAGCCCCTTCCCAGCAGGCCTGGGCTTCTCCACTCGGTCTGAGGGACCCGGCTCTCTGCTCCTGCTTCTGTCCGATCACTGCTGTCTTCCAGTGCAGTCACAGGAACCATCTCCCGAGGCCCCCAGGGGTCTGTGCCAGCCCTCACCCCTCTCTGCCATGGGATTGCCATGGGGTTGCCCCAAGGGTCACTCAGCAGGAGGACCCTTGCCTGTGGGCTTCAGCTCCCCATGGTGCCATTTACGGACACTAGTCAGTAGGTGCCAGAGAAGTCAACACATGATGACCCTCTGGAGCTGTCCCCGACCCTCCAGAATTCATGTGATTGTTCTAAGGAGGTGCGCCAGCAGTCTCTTCAGAACAGTCCCCTAAGCCCAGGGAAATGAAATCCAGTTTCACAGGACAAAGCAGTCCTTGCCCAGACTAGAGATGCCCCCAGGAACGCACAAAGGAAGCGACCCCATGCAGCCACCCGAGGCCATACCCACCTCTGCCAGACCTGAGCCCAGGCAGGACAAGGACCTGCCCAGACAGCCATTCCTGCCTGGAGTCCACGGGCTTTGGGGGCAACAGCGTCTCACCGCAGCCCTGCCACCGGCTGTCTAGGCTTCACCAAAGACGCTTCCTGCCTCTCGATCGCCTGGGTCTGGCGGCACATTGCAGTCATGGCTCCTGACCCAGAATGGGGAAATAACAGGAATGGAACAAGGGACACTCCTGATTGGCTGTGTTTCATAGGACAATTTTGGCAAGGAACTTAGAAAACATTTATTTATTTATTTATTTATTTATTTATTTCTGTGGAACTGAGGATTGAACTCAAGCCCTTGTACTTGCCAGGGAAGCGCTTATTCTACTGAGCCATCTCCCCAGCCGCAACATTTCCATTTTGATTATCTGCACATTCATTCATTCATTCATTCATTCATTCATTCATTCATTCATTCATTCACTTATTTATTTGAGTGGCACCGAGAATCAAATTTGGACCCTTGTGCTTGTGAGGCAGGTGCTTATGCTGCTGAGCTATCTCCAAGCCCAACATCTGCATTTTGCACAGGTAGAAACTTCAGGTCCCTACTGTGGCCCCTGGAATAAATCGTCCTGGTGAGAGAGAAAAGCCTTCGTCTCACCCCACAGGGCCGAGGCGCTCCGAGCTTCAGGGAGGTGGCCTCTTCTTGAAAGAGGCTTAATTCTCCCTTTGGCAAGCAGTTTCTGCAACTGAGCAGGTCACCACCGGGGACAATCCGCATGTCACCCCACAGTCACGTCGCCCCCACAGCCGTGCTTTTTCTTTTGCTACCATCCAAAGCATTCAGTAGGAAAGGAAAATTTCCCCATTTCCCACTACATGTTGGTAGATAAGGACTTTTCCTTTTTGTTAACAGAAATGTGTTTGTTTTATCAAATATCTTATTTTTCTTAGAGCCAGGAGGACTTTCTGAAGATCCACTATTTGCTTTTCAGACATTTGGAGACTATATATATTTGTGGTTTTCTTCAGAGACTGCATTATTTGCAGCAATTCAGTATAAATCTGTATTCAAGAAAGGGATGTTATTTTATTTTTTATTTTTTACCAGGAGTCAAACCCAAGAACTCGTACTTCCCACGCTGGTGCTTGCTGGGCTGCTGAGCTAAATCCTAAGCCCAAGGGGTACTTAAAGCCCAGCCCAGAGCCACAGCAACACTAGGGTGAGCTGTATCTTCCCACTGCTGCAGGCACTGAGCCCGCAGTCACCTGGCAAGTGACTCTGCACTGCACTTGGTTTCTGAGGTAAGTGAGCTGTGCCTGTATAGTGCTGCCTGGGTATCCAAGCTACTGCTGGAGGACGTGGAGGACCTAGTGACCCCAGGAGTGCCCTGGGGAGAGCTCTGTGACCAAGGCCCACGTCCCTAGCTGGTCGAATAGTCAGCATGCACTGTTCTACATTTAGTGAGCTTGAGATTCTGGATCTTGCATGGAAAATGAAAATGTGCCTTAAAATTCCAACTACATTTAAAACAAAACAACTGGGAAAGACCATGGTGGAGGCCAGAGTGGCGTACATGCATGCAAACACCGAAGTGCACCTCAGAAATGGCAGCATGACGTGTCAGCTTAAAATAGTAATTTTTGAAAGAAAGAGAACAGGTGCAATGGTGCCTCAGCTCGCAGACTCAGCTCTCCCCGTGGTTCTGCTGGGCGAGAGCCAAGTTGAGTCTCCCCGTAAGGTCAACCTGAACCCAGCAGGGAACCACACCTAGTCCTCATCCAGCACCATCTGTGACCCAATCTGTGACCCAAGTTGTGGAAAGAACCAGGCTTCTGAATGGAGGGGTCTCTGGACTGCAGTGGGAGAGCGGACAGTCTCAGAGGGGATTCCCCAGCTCAGGGCATGGTGTATGTGTGGGAGCAGCAGGGAGGATTGGGGGTCAGGGGCATGGTTTTGGCTCTGGGGGACCTGCACAGTCTAAGACACAGCACTGGGCAGGGAGCTCGGGGTTCAGAAGCAGCTGCCCTGGAGCTCAGAGGACAGGCCCAGGTCAGCCCAAAGCCAAGCGCCAGGAGAGTAGGTGTGAACTGGCACCTGGCCACGGATGCCACAGCCACAGCCAAGGCAACCCCAGCCTGCCACCTGCAGCTCAGAAAGACGACTCAAGTCAGCCAACCACAAACCTGGTGGAACACTGAGGCAGGGAACAGGAGTACTCAGCTCCTCCTGGCTTTGTCAAATGATAGCTTCCACACAAAGCAATAAGTGAAATACTGCTAGAATGTGTTTCTTTCACACTGAATGAAGTAGAAGCTTTGGGAATGACCCAAACTACAGCAGCTAGGGCCTGGGAACATTGGCTAAGGATGCTTGGACTGGGAGACAAGAGCTCTTGGCTGGTGGCCGCCTGGGGTCCAAGTCAGGGCACATCAGGGAGAGGGCAGGTGTTCGTCTATTTTCCACTCAGAAAGCTGTGCACCCTGGCGCCCTGGGGGGCCACAGGAAGGGTCCCAAGAAGGCCCACCCAGGCTGTGTGGTAGCAGGCTTGCACAGTAGGAAGCGGGGCGCATCACCATGGCGCCTGCTGACACCCTGTGCTTCTTGTGGCCAGCAAGGCCAGGGACCCCCGCATCCGCTGCTCTGCATCACTCACAGGTGACAGCCTACACTCACAAGTGCCTCAGACAGCTATGGGGCATCACCAGCACACCGGCTCCCTTTCCTCAGCACCAGGAGAGCTTTGATTTCATAGCCGATTGATGGGCAGCTGCGTGCCCGACCACCGCTCCCTGGAAGCTCTCCATTTCTCCCCCTCCTCTCCCCTCAAGCCTTGGGTGTGCAGTCTCTGCTGGCGGTCTCCCTTTGGGAGGGCCCCTTCCTGGCCACTCAGGGCGGTCTACTCTGTGAGTCCCAAGCAGTCCCCCAGTGCCCAGAGGTTGCCTTGCTTGGACAGGAAGACCAGCACCTCTTGTAAGGAAGCAGCAAGCTGGACTGGGGCGTAGAGCAAAGGCCGTCCCCTCCTGCTGCACCTGCTTCATGAACGAAGCCGAGCTGCCAGAAGGCAGAAAGGGCCTCTGTTTCCAGCCGTTCTGCGTTGCTTCGGGCGTGGCTGAGTGGCCTCGACCTCCTCCAGCGCCGCCCTCCTCTCAGCGCGTAGGCTCTTCGCCATCATGTGCTCTTGTCTGAACTTTAGCCATCTTTAGAAGCCCAACTCTTCAGATAAATGCCATCTTGTAAAATAAATAAGTGGCCAAAGAAAGACCTGTGACTCCTAATATTGCAACAGATGAAAAGGGAGATGCCAAGCTACATAGAACGTGAAAGTCCACTTGAGTGGGTACAGATTGTTCTGCTTCTCTAAGAAGTGCACTGTAAGGAAGTTACACAACCTGGGTCGCCTGTGTCTAGCAAGTTCCCCGATGGCCAGCAGGTGGCGCCCACGCCTAGGCACCTGGGGTAGGCGTTAAAGCAGCATCCAGATGCAACCTGGGTAAACCGAGGAAAGCAGTCATTCAAGCCTCGCTGGGGACGGGAAGGGGGGGGGCGGGGTTAGGACAGGTCCAGGCCGCATTACGCAGCACGAGACTTTTCTGGCCAGAGAAACCGCCAGCGGCAGAGAAGCGACGGAAGGCAGTGGGGGCCGTCAGCGTGCAGCTGGTCCAGGAGGCTCGGTGCCCAGAGTACGGAGCCCCGCCGGCCTGGCCTCACTGTGAGCACGCGGCGCGGCTGCGGGAGCGGGCCGGGCCAGCCTGGGGCAGGTCATCAGCAAGGTCGCCCGCGTGCTGTGAGGGCCGCGCCCCGGCGAGGGTGGCTGCGCAGGGTCCAGCGGGCCCCAAGGCTGAGACAGGAGCCCGCACCTGCCCCACCCGGCCCAGAGGGCGCTGCAGGTCACCGACCCTGCCACTGAGGAAGAATTTTTTTTTTTTTTAAGATTAAAAAAAAAAATTTGGAAGGGCCAGGGAGATAGCTCAGTAGAATAAGCACTTGCTCGGCAAGTGCAAGGGCCTAAGTTCAATCCCCGGTTCTGCAAAAAAGTAAAAATTAGAATTTTTTAAATGTATTTACTACAGGGTCTGCAGGGTCTCAGTAGCGCACACTCGTAGTGATCCTCCTGTTTTCAGCCTCCCAAGCGCTGCACGGAGGAAGAATTTTAAGGGTGATTCCATAAGGGGAGGGAATGGACTCCTTCGGTAAGAATGGAAAAAGTACGCTCAGGAACGGAGAGTGGGCTCCACTGGGAGGACTGTCACGTCTGAGCCAGGGCGTTTGTGCCGCTTGGGGTCTCGAGGCGGGCGACCCAGAACGTGCACCCTGCTGCTGTCCGCCAGGTCGTTCGCTTGGCACTGTGTCAGGCGCGGACCCCTCCTGTCTGCGGCCGAGTGCTGCTGCCGCCCACGCTGCCGTCCTTGCTGGGAGTGTGATTTCTGGGTCACACAGGCCCAGACTCCCAGCTCACTGTGTCTTTAGGACCCTTGGAAATTTATTGAGAGGAACAAAGGCTGAGTAACTTTTGTGTTCTAAAGCTGAAACTCTTCTTAAAAGTACAATTCTAAAATTCCCATTTTCCTGGTCTGCTTTCTGCTTCTCTCGATTATTTTGTTATGCTTGCTCAGAGGAGCATCGCAGCAGGTGCCCTGGGGCGGAAGCTCAGCATCCCAAGGAGTCAGCACCCTGCTGTGGGCCCCTGAGGGAGAGGAGAGGCCTGCGCACCATTCGCGAGACTGAGGGGGCTCGAGGAGTCCTAAGTGCGTGGGACCCGGGTGCCCCTCCAGCGGGACTTGGCCTGAGCCGCAGCATGCGCCCAGACGAGGGCCATCCCCACCTCTCCAGCCCTGGCTCTACGTGGTCCCAAGCATACAGCAGTCAACAGAGGCTTGTGTGGGCCATGAGGTGAATACCGGAGCTCTGCATCCCTGGGTTTTATCCTCAGAGTCAGCTGATTGCAAAGAGAACAAAATGCCTAAAATTTCCTGTTTGTACTGAACCTGGCAGGCATTTTCGTGTTGCTGTTCCCTAGACAATGCAGTAAGAGCTGGTCGGTGTATGAGGTGTCATAAGTTTTGAGGTGGGGTCTCACGTGACGAGGATGAGGAGGCTGGGGACAGCGCTGCACACTTTTCCACAGGGACGTGGACTTGGGTCCCAGGGGGCATCCTGGATCCAGGTCCCGTGGACACTAGAGATAAACTCTGCTTTGCTCCTGGACCGTAGTGGCCACGTCTGCCACCATCATCCAGAAACTGTGACAGACGAGAAGGGAAACAAATTGGGATGCTTTCCCTGGCAACCCCTGCACACTCCCCTCAGGCTGCCCTGTTCAGAGTAGGTGGGACTACCTGAGGCTCTCACTTTGCCCACCCTGCTCCGTGCACCCCCCTTTCCAACGGCTCAGCAGCTGGATCCTCCATGTCCCTGTGTCCAGTGCCATGTTGGGCCTGTGCACGGCTGCAGCAGACCTGCCTGGTGGGTGCTGGCTCCCCGGTCCCTGATGCCCTTGGCCATCCCAGAACTCACCCAACCTGGAGCCCCCAAGTGGCTCAGTGCTAGCTCACTAGCATTTGGCCATGTCCTTATTCTCCTGGGGAGGAGATGGATGCTGTCAGTAACATCACTGCCCCTTTGATCACCTTGAACTCCTGGGCCGTCCCCTAAGCCAGAACCTCCCAGGCGGGAAGAGGGACATGCTGCAGGGCATCAGCCGTGTGCCTGCTAAGCTCATTCACACCCTGCCACTGAGCTGCACCCCATTTCGCACTGTGCAGCAGGCCAGGAAGCCTGCAAGGTGCTGTCTCCTGCAGGCCATTATACCTCATACCAGGCTGAGCAGGTGTGTATGTGTGTGTGTGTGTGTGTGTGTGTGTGTGTGTGTTCTTGGGTAGGCGCCAGCTGCCCAGCTCTACCCATTGCCCTTCTCCAACTGTGTCAGATCCTGTAGCTGGGATACGTTTCCGGGTCTGATTATTCATTTACTCATCAAATATTAGCTCAGGCACCTGGCAGTCAACTCTCTGGTCCAAGGTCACTTCCTGGGAAGTGTCAAAGCCAGACTTTTCACTGTGTGAAAGCGGTCAACACCCAAAGCAAACAGGAAGGCCCGGGGGTGGGGGCTGCCCATTCATCCATGAAACGAAACCTAATGACACAGAAGGCACAGCGTCTCTCAGGGGCCACAGCCCGGCCACAGAGGTGATAGCAGCTGATAACGGGCAGGAACTTCAAAGGCCACCTGTCCCCACTGCGCTCTGGAGCCAGCTCTGCGCGGGTTCCTTTCCTGCTGAGCCCATTTCCTGTGACGGGCTGCAAATCGTTGCGCACACCCAGAGGGAACAGAGTGAGCGTGATCACACTTCCTCTGCAACCCCCACATGTCGGTGAGATAGGCAGCATTAGGAAAGGCGCGACTCCCTCTGCGCGCACCACGTGTGGACTCAGAGCGGGGGCCTGTGGAAGGGGCTTGGGTGCCCAGGAGAGGAACAGGCAGAGGGCACAGCCGAGGGCCGAAGGACCAGGGCTCCAGCGGGCGCCTCCAGGCTCCCTGCAATGTTTTGCTTTCTGCTCCCCTGGAGGCCGCGGTGTGCTTCCGACCCACCAAGCCCCTGCTCTTCCCGTGCCCTGCTCGCTGTGTCGATAGCTGCGGGGTCCGGTTCTCAAGCCCTCGCAAGCTTATGCGTACAGTGGGATTGAACCCGGCTGCCAGTTAGCAAACACGCTGGTCACCTCGTGAGCACGCGGGCAGGGAGAGCCCTGGACCCGGGTCCAGAGCCCGGCACACGGCGGCGCGGTCACCTCGCGGCGCCCAGAGCGCCAGCAGGAGACGCTCCGCCACGACTCTGCAGCCAGTTTTCCGACCTCTCCTTTCACAAAAACCAACCTCTTAGGGTTCACACGAGTGAGGCTGAGCACTGTGTTTGTCTTCCTATGCCTGGTTTATTTCAGTTAATGTAATTGCTTTGCACACATAATGAAAATATTCATTGCGGGGCACCTGTATGTAGAAATCTCACACCTTAATTGTTTACTACTATTTTTTTTTTAATTTTTTGAGACAGGAGCTTACTGTGCAGTTCAGGCTGTCCTTGAACTCACTCTGGAGCCCCCAGGCTGGCCTCAAACTTGTAGTGATCCTCCTGCCTCAGCCTCTCAAGTGCTGGGATCACAGGCATGCGCCGCCCCACTCAGCCACCCCAATACATCAGTCGTCCATCTAGGAGACACTCTGTCATGGTGTCCTTGTGGGTCTGGGTCTGTGTCTGGACTTTTTAGTTGCCTTCCATTCCACTAATTGTGGACATTTGCATGAATTTACATTGGCTTACTTTAACTTAATTACTGCTCTTGGTATATGGCAATGTAGTGTTTCATGAGTTTATTTCCATAAATTTTATGTTTATTCTCTCAGCCTACACACACACACACATACACACACACACACACACGTTGAGATTACATTGCATTAAATCTATGAATCTAGGGGGAATTGATGTCTCTACAATTGATTAGCATGGTGTAGACTACCACTTCTGTTTTTAATTTCTCTCAGAATTTTCTCTATTTATTGGAAGATCTTTTAAAAATATTTTGATACAATTGTAAGTTAGATCATTTAAAAGTATCAGCGCTGGTCATCTATTTAATTTTTACATTCACCATTTTATAATTTCTTCAAAACATGTTACCTGTAATGTAAACTTTATATTTTTATTTGCAATTCCTGCACAGCAATGTCTGGGATATTCATAACAATATTGAATAGGGCTTTGGTGGCAGACAGCTGGTTCCTCCTGAGTCTTTTTTTTTCTATCGCGTTTGGTACAGGGTCTCACTGCGCAGCTCAGACGCGTAGTGATTCTGTTTCCAGCCTCCTCAGCCTCCTGGGATCACAAGTGTGCACCGCGCCCGGGCTCGGTGGCAGGCTCAGCATTTCTAGGGGCAGAGCCGGCGGGGCATGTGGCACTGGCATCAAGCCCGGGTCCCTGTGTTTGCCTAAGCAGGTGCTTAGGCTGCTGAGCTACCTCACTGACCTCCTCCTCAGTCTTAAAAAGGAGGTTTTCAAGGCACTATGATAAAATTTGGCCCTTGATCGGTGTGTGCACATGTGTAGGGGTGTGTGTGCTTGTGAGTGTGTGACACATTTGATTGGCGTAAGCCAACCTGCTTTAATTCCTACTTAAAATTTATTTATTTTTCCTACTTACAATTACATGGGGACCGGGGAGATAGCTCAGTAGAATAAGCGCTTGCCTGGCAAGCACAGGGTCCTGAGTTAAAAAAAAATTAGAGAGGCACTCATTTTATTGTCTTAGTATTATGCTTCTAAGTGAACCATGCATTTTAAAAGCAAAACCAAGTAAACCTCGAGGCGAGGGCTTAGTTTCTGCTGGCAGCTGCCCCTCTAGAAGCATCCCTTTAAAGCAGAGCGTTTCCCTTCAGTGCTGGCATCAGCTAAACCCTGTAAGGACTGGACTAAACATGCTTGCTGTTAGCTCAGAACGCTTTCCTGTTTTGACTTGGCTTTTACCTACAGCTTACATTGCACTATGCTGCTTAATTTCCAAACAAGGACACTTTTCTAATTACTCTGCCTCTGTCTCTGAGTTATTCTGCTTTCAGACACTGTGTATTGTTTCAATTGTGTAACCTTGGTTGCAATTTGCTTTGTGTTCCACCTTATGCTCAAATTTGGTAAACGTTCTGTGTGTAGCTGGCAAAACAATGCAAGCCAGCTTTGGAGGCCGAGGGGTCGATAGGCATATGTGTGGTGATATGACTGCCTCCACGCGCCTCCTGGGCCCTAAACACAGCGCCCCACTCCAGCAACTTAGAGGGAGAGAAGTTCGTTTTGGCTCAGAATTGTAGACCTTGGTCCACAGGCGCAAACAACTCCCGCAGGGGTCTGCGAGGAGAAGCGCAGCTCACCTCTGGCAAGCTTTGCCTCCTGACAGGGGGAGAGACGCTTCTCAGAAACCAGAGCCAGGACCAGCTTGCTGGGTCCCGGAGTTCGCTGGTGAGAGGTGAGCCTGTGTCTTTGCTCTGTGCTCCTTCAGAAGGCCCATTCCATGCACTCTGGCAGGAGAGTGGCAGGAGGGTGGCCTTCAGGGCTTGGCAGTCATTGTCTTCCAGGCCCCATCCTTTCTGCTGAGGGGCGTGTCCCACTCCTGTTGATGCTCCTTTAGAGGAAACAGGTCTATTCTTCTTGCTTGGATACTAGCTTCTAATTTTCATATAACACAAGGATACATGTTTAAAATTTAGTGTTTGGAGTACTTCTTGAGTCTGTGGTTTAATGTTTTCTCCACCTATTTACTCTCAGCAGATTCTGTCAACACAATTCTCTTTCTCTTCTCTTTTTTGGGTCTCTGCTTAGACATACGCTTAGAACCTCTCACCGTGTCCTCTATATTCCACTGCATCAGTTACTGTCCCACTGCTGAGAACCAATACCCAACACGCCCAACTTTGGGTAATGGGTTGAAGGTGTTCAGTCCATGGCCAGCTGGCTCTAAGGCAGAAATGGTATTGGAGAGGCGCCTGCTGGAGGTGGCTGCCCATCCTATGACATCCAGGAAGTAGAGGGAGAGGGAGGGAGGGAGGGAGACACAGAGAGAGAGAGAGACAGAGAGAGACAGAGATACAGATGGGGAGAGACAGAGACATGGGGAGATAAGACACAGAAAGACAGAGACAGAGAGTAAGGGAGAGAGAGAGAGAGACAGAGAGACAGAGACAGAGAGAGACAGAAACAGAGACAGATGGGGAGAGACAGAGACATGGAGAGATAAGACACAGAAAGACAGAGAGAAAGAGACAGACACAGAGAGAGACAGAGACAGAGAGACAGATGGGGAGAGACAGAGACATGGAGAGATAAGACACAGAAAGACAGACAGAGAGTAAGGGAGAGAGAGAGTGAGAGAGACAGAGAGACAGAGACAGAGGGAGACAGAGACAGACAGATGGGGAAGAGACAGAGACACGGAGAGATAAGACACAGAAAGACAGAGACAGAGACAGAGAGAGAAAGAGAGGCCGCAGGAGCACTCCCTTCTGGGTCAGAGTCCCAGAGAATCTTCTCAGCCTCCTATAACAGCGTAGTTGTCTATAAATGCAGTGCTAGCTTAACCTCCTCATGACCCCCACCATGACCCAATTACAGTCCCAAAGACACCCCCCAGCCAACACACACGAGGATTTTTCAGGACATTTTAAATCTAAGCAATAATGCTCTTCCGGTGCCTTCCCCCGCAACTTCCCACTAAGACATATTTATTTATTTTCTTTATTTTTGTGGAACTAGGGATTGAACTCAGGACCTTGTGCTTGCCAGGTAAGTACTTATTCTACCGAGCTATCTCCCCAGACCCAAGACATATTTAGCCCATCTCTTAAGAATCACCAGTCTTAACATCTGCAGCATTGCAGGAAGTTGAAGTCCAGTCTCTGAGATGCAAGGAAAATTCTCAGCTGTGAGCCCCTGTAAAAACAAGAAAGTTAGATATGTCCAACATGCAACAGCACAAGGTAAGCATTCGCCATCTGAACCGCAGGAACAGAGCAGCAGAAGGGAATCAGAGCAAAGCAAGACTGAAAAGCAGAGGCGCAGACGCTCAGTCCTGCAGTTCCATGCCCAGCTCCCACTCCCTGTGCCTTCCCGCCCACAGCCCACGTGGCCTCTCATGGGCTGGGCCGGCTTGCTGCCTGTGGCTTTCCCGAGCAGGCGTTCTGTGTTCCCAGCATCTCCAACCTCCAGCAGTCTCCACTATGTCAGCTTCACTCGCATAGCTTTAAGCGTCATCCTGAGGAATTCCTGGCAGTGAGAGTGACCCTGTACACATGTTGGCCCACCCTTCTAACCCTTATGAAATCTGCCTGGAAGTCTCTGTGACCCTGCAGCTCTTGCTTTCTGCATGCCTAAAAACCTCCACCATGTGGCTGTCAAGGTCTGCTGCCAGTTCAAGCGGTAGCCTCATGCCCCTGGACCACAGTTGCAGCCACTTCTGAGGCCTGGATGGCTGAATTTAGGGGTTCACTTCCCAAGTGAGCAGGGTACCCTGGAGCTTTCTCCTCAAAGTAGTCTTTTTTATGTTAATGTATTTAGTACAGGGTGTACAGGGTCTCACTACCCCAAGCCGACTCAGTGATCCTCCTGTTTTCAGCCTTCCGAGCACTGGGATTACAGGCTTGTGCCACTCCTCCCAGTTTCACTGTTGTCTCAGTGCAGCCGGGAGCAGGGCCGGCAATGCACGCCAAGGACTGGACCCTGGTCCCTGTATCTTCCGAGGCACCCTGTATCATCCGTTTACACCCTTGAACCTGTGACGAGAGGGGCTTGCCAGCTCCTGAAATGCCTCCAAGACATCAATCCAGCGGTCACCGTGCGGAGTCCTCAGACTCTCCTCAACGCAGTTTCCGAGCGATGGCTTCGTCGGCCGCCTCCGTGCGCACATGCTCCCCCTCACCACGCTGCTGAATGCTCACCTCCCTCAGCACTGCCTTTCCCTCAGAGTTCTCACGGTAGAGCTGGCTTAAAGCGCCGGCAGTGCTCACGCCACACCCGGAATGTCTGAGCAGTCTTGAAATCTTCTCTGCCACCTTTAGGTGCCAGAGGCATGCTCCATGGTGGCCAGGAAGTAGTGAGAACGAGGAGAGCCAGGCACAGGGATGCACCCTGCCCGGTCAGGAGCCGCTAGGCCTCGTCTCCCAGGAGCGCCCCATGATCTGGCCTTCTTCCAGGAGACTCTGGGGAGACGTTTCGGACCTCAGACACAGCATCCACTCTGTCATGGTCCTGTACACTGAACCATGTCCTGCGTTGTGGTCTGTGCCCACGTGTCCTCCCAAGCCTTCTGTTTTCACGCAGGCAGCTCACTCTGGCGCTCATGGTCGGCTCGGTGTCTCGTGCTGGGACTGCGCACAGCGGCTGGCTCCCCTCCCCTCTGCCGCGTGCTCTTGCTGTCCTTCAGTGCCGCGAACCGTTCACCTCGCCACGCCATGCTGCCTTGGAGCGCTGACTCTGGGCTCCACCACCTGTGAGCTAAATGAAGAAGAGCTCCCCCTGAGCTCTGGGTGTTGCATGTTTTGTGCCGGCAGAGAATCAGATGTAACCAAAACACCCATTGCTGTAAGTCTGCTTCCCTCTTGAGGACAGGCAGTGCCACGGTCCGACCTGTGCACGTCACCTGCACTGCGGTCTAGTAACTTGCCCATTCCACTCTCCATTTTCTACTGCTGTCTATGGATCTACAAAACCCTCTTATTTTCATAGTGTCTGGTTGACTGGTAATTTCAATTTTTTTGCTAAATTTGTTGAACTCATCAGTCACCATTATTTTAGAGCTCGTATCTGACAAATCCAACATCTAGCTCTGTAGAGGCTTTATATCGTATGTTGCTTTGACTGTCTCCATCATTTTCCATTCTTCTGCACACCTGGTTATATTTAACTCAGTACTGGATATTGGGCAAAAAATAGTTCATGGAGACCCTTTAAGGACCCAGGTGACATCATTTTCCACCAGAAGACTTCATCTGCTTCACACAGGCAGCAGAGATAGGAGGCCACTGCTTGCTCTCTTAGGTCAACTTGGCTAGAGTCTAGGCTGTTTAAAGGCTCAGGGTTTGCTCAGTATTGCATTGGTCCCCAGGGGCAGCTGAACACCCGGTGGCTTTGCAGGCTCCTCCGTGGTCAGGCTGCGTCCTCCCAGTGCTCAAGGATCCACAAGCTCTGCCCAGCATCTTGGCCTCCACTTGGGACCTGAAGACAGGAAAAGAGAGTTGTGCCATCAGCCACAGATTTCTAGACTTGATCTTTGCCTATAAGAGTGGTTCTTTTTTATTTTAAATAATTTTATTGAGAAACAAATAGCAATGAGACAATTTCAAAACCAATTAGTAGGACAGTTTCAATAATTAATACATTGCATATTGTTGTCTTAGGTGTTATTCATTGTACAAGATGCAGACATGGGGGCCAGGGAGATGGCTCAGTAGAGTAATTGCTTGCCTAGGGACAAGCACAAGGGCCTGAGTTCAATCCCTGGTTCTGAAGAAAAAAAAAAAGATGCAGGCATGATATCCTGTCCACAAATACTATTAGAAGAAATCTTTCTAGTCATTGAATTAAGAGAATGTAGCTGCATATCTATACTATTTTGAATATACAGATACAAAATGGTCCTTCATTTGTATCCCCTTTTTAAGTTTAATTTTCTCAAAGAAGGGTATTCCACTGTCATTTAAATATTGTAGGTGTGTGAATTCAGCAAAATATTCCAATATAGTCCAGTAGTCCATACTAGTAGTGGGTTATCCATAGGACTGGCAATGTCAGAAATTGTTGACGTGGCCCCTGTACAGCTCAGCATATTAATATGTCTTTACTTTTTATACTTCATTTTTATACTTTTCTACTGGATGGTTAAGACCAAGATAAAAATAACCTTGAAAGAAGAGTGGTTCTTAAGCTCTTGCTGCCCACTGCTTTGGTCTTGTTTTCAAACTCAATTTTTGTTTGGTCCAGACCTTCCAGTTTTCTAGAACTACAGGGTCTAGTAGGCAGTGTGTCCATAGATCTGCCAAACAGCTTAGCCAAGAACTTGGATGTAGGATACTATAGCTAAAATCATATAGCAGCATGTATATATCTTCAAATTTTCCTCAAAACTATTCCATTTTTTTAAAGAAAGAGATCATGATTTTGCGAAGAAAAGTTATGATTTCTTTGAATCTGTGAGCTGATACTTGTCGTCCAATGTCAGGGTAAACATGGCACACGTTATCCACACGGAGTTGGTCTTAGCCGGGAGGGGGCGGCTGTAGGCAGGACGACCCGCAGCAGCGAGAATCCTGTGGAAGAATGGAGACCGTGGCACCGTTGCCCGTGGTCACGAACTTCAGGAACAAGAGCCAAACTCACTTTGAAGAAAAAAAAAAACCAGATTCAGCACACCATAAGCTCTAAGTCTGCATGATTCACAGGCACTTTTTAAGAAGGAGAAAGCTAATGGTCTCTCCTTTTCTTTAGTGAAGATGTATTGTTAATGGAAAAAATTTTTAATTATTTATTTGAAGATTTCCTATACTGATAAAAATGAACAATTTGAAAAGAAACTTTAAAAGCTTGTGAAGTTGAAAGCTCTGCAGAGTGAAATGAACAAAAACGTTCATTTTTAAATAGAATTAGGTAAAATTACAGACAGGTGGGTAGGGGCTGATCCGCTGGGCCCACCCGAGCAGTTTCGCTTAACTAAGCCAGCTCAACAGCTTCACCCACCGCGGTGTAGAGGGGACACCCTGGCGCCTGCTACAGTTTGCGTCTAGCTGCCCCCCAAAGACTCACGCAGTCATGGGGCAGGGACTTCTAGGGCTTGAGATTAATTCACCATCAAGGCTGGGTATGGGTGTGCGTGCTGCACCCAACCTGGAGCACGCAACCTGACTGCCCTTTGAGAGAGACAGACCTCTCTGTGGCCATTGTTGCCGCTCCGCCTTGGAGCCAGCGGAGTGTGGACTGAAACCTGCAGTAACTGTGAGCTAAGTAAACCCTTCCTTCCTTCATTTTGGGTGTCAGGTATTTGTCCCAGCAATGAGAGAAGAGTGACCGAGACAGTGCCTGGTCATTGAAGGATCTAAAAGGGAACTGGGGCAGGGCAGGGTTCCCTGTCCTGGGAGGAGCTCTGGTCTTCGCAGTCAGCTGGGCGGAGTCTCCCGGCTCTAGCGCAGACTCTTGGCCTCGGCCGTGGACCCTTCAGCCTTCCCCTGTGGACTCGTCAGCCTTCCGTCCAGACCCGGCGCCTCCTGATGGGGACTTGTGTGGAGCTCTGCAGGGACGGACCTTGGGCTGGGCCCTTCAGCCCCTGGTGTGCAGAGGCCTCCGCGCACTTCCGCATCCGACCCCTCGGCTGACTGCTGTAAGCCAAGCTTGTTATTTCTTATGCGTTTGTACATCCTGTGTTGTATCTGTTCCTCTAGTAAACCCCTGGTTGATGCAAGGCACTACAAAGATTCCTAAACTAAGTACCGGTTTGTTTCTGTTTTGAAACAGGGTCTCACTAAGTAGCCAGGCTGGGCTCCACCTGTGATCTCCCTGCCTCGGCCTCCCGGGGCTGCCATTCCCGGCTCATCGTTCAGTTTAACACCTGAGCTGATTCCAATTCTCGGGCTTTTATAAACTTTCCCGAGTGTCACAGAACCTGTTGTTATTTCACTTTATGCTGTTTTACCAGGGAAGAAAGCCAAGGTTTGCCCAGTGTACTCCTAAAGAAATGTCTCAACACCCATGTCCTCCCAGGGCGGAGGAGTATGAGCGCAGCTTGCGGGCCAGGGGGCTTCGGGTGGCAGGAGGGCAGCACGGGCCGGCGCACAGCAGGCTGCTCGGGATCCCTGCAGCGCCTTTGCCGAGCTCAGGAGTACAGCCAGCAACCCAGGGACCTGGGACTGAGAGACAGGTCTTCAAGCCACAAAGCAAGGTTGTCTGCAGGTTTCAGTTTAAAAGCAAAGATGCAGAGGCTGACCCCGGGCCTCCTGTGCCTGGGCTTTGCTCCTGCTATGGCTGAGGATGGAGTGGTGAAGGGAGAATCAGGGCTGGGCAGGAGCTCCTAAGGGCAGCATGGCCACGGCCACGGACGGCTTTATTTTTATTTTGTTTGTGGCACTGGGGATGAAGCCCAGGGCCTTCATGATGAGCCATGTCCCTAGTCCCTTTTTTTTTGTATTTAGTACAGCATCTCCAGGGCCTCACTACATAGATCAGACTCATAACGATGCTCTTCTCTTCAGCCTCCCAAGTGCTGGGATTACAGGTGCGCACCCCCAGGTTTAGTCTCAATCGCCGTCTCAGCACGCCCCGGAGCAGGACCAGCACGGCATGCCAGGGACTGAACCCTGGCTGCTGCACTTATCCCTGGTCCTTTAAAACTTTTTCTGCTTTTGAGACAGGGTCTCGCTATATTGCTAAGTTGCCCAAGCTGGGCTCAAACTCAGAATCTTCCTGCCTCTCTTTTAGTGACATGTGCTGCTGTCCTGCAAGAGCCACCCGTGCATGTTTGGCTCCTCGGGTCTGCTCTGCAGCTGTGCAGCCAGCCTGCATTTCCAACCAAGCCCATCTCTGGCTAGAGTGGCAGGGCTCACAGCCCAGTTTGTTCTGGGTCTTTCCCTCCATGGCAGTGCACGGGCATCATACAGAGGTCCAGCAACACGAGCTGCAGACCAGGAGAGGTCTGTCCGTGGAAACGGGACACTCAGGCCCTCTGTCTACAGCAGAGGAGGTGCGGGAAGCCAGGAGCACGGTGAACCATCAGGAAGCATGCGGCTGTGCCTGCGGCCACTAGCGAGGACCTGGAAACATTCCCCACGTCGATTTGTTTAAATATTCAACACACTGCAGTTACCTGGGAGCTGGGAGCGGGAAGGCCCACTCACCCCGAACATCACTGCACCATAACCATCCTTGCCTGATGAAGGGGACCACCAGAGTAGCTGCTGTCCTCATTTCAAGAATAAAGGAAGAGGGCTGGGGAGATGGCTCAGTGGAATAAGCACTCCCCCGGCAAGTGCAAGGGCCTGAGTTCAACCCCTGATTCTGCTAAAAAAAAGAATAAAGGAGGGTGTAGGGAGCTGTTCTTACACCAGATGGCAGAGTTTGCTTTCCTTTGGCTTTTTCTTTTTTTTTTGGTAAAACCAAATTTCCAAGATCCTTTCCATTTTACACACCATGCCACTCACTAGCTGATCCACATCTGGCAAGGTCAGTTCCTGTGTCACCTTTCCAGGTAAGTGGCCCATACCTGTCCTGATGTAGCAGCCCAGACCATCTGAAGGCCAGGACGGGCACTCCTGCCACCAGAGGGGCAGTGCCTAACAGCCGTGGCTGCAGCACTGAGTGCAAGCTGGGAGTGCCCCGCTTTCCTGCTCTAGGTGCCTGAGTCCTGGCGGATTGCTGAGCACCAGGCACAGTGTCCCGCTGCAGCTTAGGAGCTCATTGGCTCTGTTACTAGTTCTGAGGACTCAGCCTCTGCTCTTATGGTTATGTATCTTGCCTTCATTTTCATTTTCTTTCTTTTTTTGGTGGAACTGGGGATTGAACTCATGTCCTTGCACTTGCCAGGGAAACACTGAACCATCTCCCCGGCTCCCTCATTTTCACTTTATTTTTCCTTATAAAACTAATAAAGCCGACATCTAAAGTGCTGTGGGGCTTGCAGTGCCTACATTCCTTCTGCGGAGTCTGACCTAATTGTGCTTTGTGTTCAGCAAGCCTGAGGCCAGCCCTCGGGACAGAGCCCCTTGCCAAGGTGTAGGAAGAAGCCCAGCTCCATGTGTTGATTTCTCATGTACCCAGTGCACAGTGCAAAAGCAGCCCATCCTTCTAGGCCCCGACTGTGGCATATGCGTTGCTCCCAGTGCCTGCCCAGATTACTCACTGTTCATAAAAACTTTCTGAATAAAATACTTTCAGTCCCACACAGGAAGGATGAGCTGCACCCACTGCCAGCCCAAAGCATCCAGGCGCAGGTGGCTAACGTGGCCTGACACTCAAGACCACAGTCCACCAGTGGCCAGACACAGACATGAGGACACGAAACCTCTCTGCACAGCTGCTCCAAGCCTGCAGGGACCCGAGTGTCCCACTGGGAGCTGGCATGACTCATGCTGGCTGGTGTCGCTTGTTGGGCTCCAAAGGGACAGCCCACCTGTGTGTGCCACTCACGCAGTCCTGTGGTGACTGCAAGTGCCAGCTTTGGTGGCGGAAGAGGGCAGGGCTGGCTGGGGATGCAAGACCCACACTGGCTGCAACTGGGTACCATGCCACTTGCAGCTCACCCTGGCCACCCGGCCAGCAGGTCCTCGAGCCCAACAGACTTCGGTAGTCCCAGCACGGGGTGGGGTTGGGGGGCATGCCATCATGAGACCACTTTCCTGCCAGAGACAGAAAAGATGCGGATGTACAGAGATACAGAAATACATATTTATACATGTACATATATTTACAAGCGCCCATTTGCATCTTTGACAACCAGGACCTGGTGATGGTCACCCTGTTCCCTCTCCCCGGCACTCCTTGCACACTTTGGCAGTGTGACCATGGATGGACCTGTCTCCCCGGCACCCACCCCCGCACCTGCTGCCCATGCCACCTACAGGGCGCTACCGCCAGGCCCATCTGCGCCTGACACATGGGCAGTGGTGGCCCCGGCCACACGGGACATGGGCAGGACACAGACACACAGGATTGGAGTGAACCCTCCAGTGCCCTCAGAAGCCCGGAGGGCCTCAAGCAGGACAGCTGGGCTCAGATGTGGAGAGGAATCGGCAGCGTGCTCTCAGAGCAGAACCTGATCACCTTTAGCCTGACCCCTCCAGGCGAGGGGACGGCAGTGCCACCTCCTCCTCCACGGGTCCTGTGCAGCCAGGGCACTGCTGATGCCCCACATGCACATACAACACATATGCACACGCAATCACGTAGGCCTGCACATGCAGTCACGTAGGCCTGCACACGCAATCACGTAGGCCTGCACACGCAGTCACGTAGGCCTGTACACACAATCACGTAGGCCTGTACACGCAATCACGTAGGCCTGCACACGCAATCACGTAGGCCTGCACACGCAATCATGTAATCACGTACACACGAAGCACGCATGGCCCGAAAGTTCAGTCTCTACTTCCCAGCGGGATCCAGTCCTGACCCAGGAACCATGGGGCGTGGCGGGAAGTTTGCAGAGAGAAGTGCAGGACTATTGTTTTCTCCGCTGCTGGGATTGAATGGAAGGCTTTGCCTTGAGGTACGTCTCCACCCGTTTTTGTTTTTTTTTTTTTCATTTTGAGTCAGGGTCTGATTAAGTCCCCAAATTTGCCCAGGCTGGGACTGAACTTGGGATCCTCCTGCCTCAGCCCCTCAGAGCACTGGAATTACAGAGTAATGAAAGTCTAGCAGAGGCTTTTCTGGCAGAAAACACAGTAGTGTGTGCGTCTCCGTGCAAGCGCACATGCTGGTTACAGGCAGTGAACACATGGTCAGCGCTTCCATGCAGTGGAGTTGGTACAAGCAGCCCTAGGACTCTGGGCCCTGACACCGCACTCCTCACTCTGGGCTCCAGACAGCACCTTCCCTGCGTTCCCTCAGCCGCAGCCCTGGGGACCCTGGCTCCTGGACAAAGCAGGGGAGGGGAACCTTCGCCTGTACTCTGCTCCTGAGCTCCAGGGGACTAGTCCTGAACCCACCATGGGGCCTAGGATTCCAGTGGCCTTCCCCAGAGGGTGCCCTGCATGGGGCTTGGGGCAGGCAGTGGCAAGTGCAGGACCAGGAGCAGGCGCTGCTCAGCTGCTCCACACTGCAGGGTGGGGTTCCCTCTCCCACTGTCCTGCTGGGCACAAGGAGCATAGTGCAGCTAAGTGGAGCCTGCCGCCCACTGCCAGGGACACACAAAAGGCCTTGGGACTTGCTGCAGGCGTCACCCTGGGCACTCCTGGCCACGTGCTTCCTCCCTTGGACGGACGGCCGGCCAGGTGGCAGACAACAAAGCTCTGCTGCCTTGGGTTCCCACCGGGCTCTGCTTAAGACCCAGCATGGGCCACAGACTGCAGGGCCAGGAGAAAGCTCCAGAAGGACCCAACCCAGGCTCAGAGCTGAAAGGCCCAACCGTGAGCACGTGGCGCAGCCGTAGGCTCAGGCTCCCGCGGGTCCCTGTGCTGCACGCCCACCCCAGTCACTGCGTGTGAGTGACCTGTCTGTATGAGCATCCTGTGCTACATAACCGGGCTGTGTGTCCAGGTGCGCATGCACCTGCCCCCCCCCCAGCTCTAGTCTGTTCCTGTCGACATTTGTGGTAAATGCAGCTGAGAAGCAGCTTCTCTCCAGAGGACAGGGTGCCACCCAGGTGTCCCCAACCCTATGTGGTCCTGCTGGCCACACCTCCACCTTCACTGCTGTAAAACTGAGGCACCCCATAGACACCTCACTCTGAGTTTAAATTTGGAGCGAAGATCTTTTCCTTCTGAGTTCCCAGGGGAACAGCGGCAGGGTGCTGGGTGAGGTGCAGAAAGCATTCTGTACTTTCAGCCTTTCACTACAGTGTATTTACCATCCCAGGCCTCATGGGGAGCCCAAGGCAGCTGGGACTGGGGTGGAACCTGCTGTCATCTAGTCCTAGTTCACCTCCAAAGGCCCCATCACCCAATGTCACTGACATGTGACTTTGTCAATTAAGTTCCTGACACATGAACTTCCGGAGGGCACAGGCAAGCCACATCACAACCAAACACTGTCGCATTCCAATCTGGTTAGTCTACTTAGTCAAGAGCCTCATAGAAATGTAAAGACTTGGAAGTAGCCCAAGGACATCATCAGACATACTGCCTCTGCTTACCCTTCTCGCGTTACGCAACAGGATGCAGATGTGGGCTGAGGCGGGAGCCATGCAGGTGAGGAAGAAGCCCCAGTGCCCAGGGTTGGTGCCATGTGGGTGCTGCCTGGTGGCTCTAGTGCCAGGAGCAGAGGTGGTGAGGCCCCCAGATTAGGAGTGGGCGGAGCTGGTGTCCACCCTCAGCCACTCCTGGTGGGGCATCCAGATCATGGCGTCCCCCTCCCTGGTGGTGTCAGTGCAAACTTTGCTGTCCGAGGCCGGCCCCAGGGAAGGCCGGGGGCTCCTGACACCTGAGGGCATCGACGGGATCAGGGACCCCTGTGAGCCGTCCCCGGATACTCACAGCAGCTGGGACAGAGACAGGGTCAGTAAAGGGGTGCTGGCGGGGGCACCCAGAGCCCCCAGCACAGATGCAGGAGCACACTCCAGCCCCCTTTCCCAACACCAGTCAGGGTTCATTTTGCACCAAGACAAGGAAGAGCCGTGCTCTCGCCCCTCCACCTCCTGACGCCATGCTTCTGCACCCCACCATGCCAGCCCTTCAACTCCTCCATCTCAGGAGTCTCGGGAGGACTGTGTGAGCTACTCCATTATCTTGTGAAGTTACAGAAAGTCTTCAAGAAGCTTGTGCGTTTGATAGAGACAACGGGGCCCCATGTTTGGAAGTGGGTAACTCCTGAAAAGTCATGTGATCAAGTAGAACTGCAGAAGCATTCATCTCCCGTGCATAGGGCACCAAAGAACTGTGCTGTGTGGAGCAGACAGTAGAGGTGGTTCACAGAAATGAAACCAATGTTATACCTATGAAGCTGAACCACGTTTTACTCACCTTGTTCTCCAATATCTGCAACAAGATCAATACTAAGAAGTGCTCTAGTGTCCCACACTCCCTGAACTTTTCACTTTTGCATGGGAAAGTGAAAATCTAGCTCTTCCTACAAATCTTGTCTTCCCCCGTCCCTCCCCCTCTCCCAGGGCGGCCCAAGCACCACTGTAGACTGGGTCTGCAGTGGATAGGTAACTGGTGGTCAGCTTGCTATACCCAGCTGAACTGAACTGGCGTGGTGGTGGGTGGGGGAGGCCCACCTGAGGGCTGTTGCCAGCAGCATAAAAAGCAGAACTCAGAAGCTTTTGGAGCTGTCAGAAGCCACTTTCTCCTGGGCTGTTCTGCTGGGGGACTTTGTCATGCTGGCTTTCCTGATAGACTTGGCTATTCTTGTTGAAGGAGGAGCTCGGTACATCTTTATGGCTGAGAATTATTTTGAAGGAGCTCTGGTCCTCATCTTGAGCATCAGGTCATGGAAGTAGCTTGGAATATGGCCAATGCATCTTCTAGACACAATGTCCACACAGCTGTGCCCAAAGCTGCCTCCCATCCTGAGGACCACAGGTTGGCAGGCACGCCAGCCTGCTCAAGCGAGGCCAAGGCTGAGATGGGAACAGGAATGAATCGTTGGGGGTGGGACCCTAAAGGCCTCTATGAGGGGAGAAGGGTGGGGCAGGCCCTAAAGGCTTCTGTGAGCTGCAAAGCACTACCCCACAGGGCGTGGGATGGATCTTGGGAGCAAAGGGGGCAGTGCTCAGATGGACGCAACTCTTAGGTCTGCCGCCGATGCGCACGATGAGCTTGTAACCGTGGACCTCGCCTTCTTGCTCCAAATGGACACCAGCCAGAGAACCCAGAAGTGTCAAAACTTGTGAGCACCACTGAGGAAGAAACCACTGCACCATCTCCGGCGACTCTCATTGGGAAGAGAAAGGAAGCGAGGGCGAGTCGGACATGAGCCAAGCACGGCGATAGGTGGTCCTGCAGGGACTCTGAGGGTGGCGCAGCGTTGTGTTGCATTCTCTTATTTATTTCCTCTGTGCCTTGGTTTTCCCTTCTGAAAAATAGTGAGAATAACACCTAGCTTGTGGGATTTCCAGGAAAATTAGGTGAATAACTCATGTATCGCATTTCTGGAGCCTTGTACAGTGGAACTCAGAAGGGAATGACCCTGCAGGGCCACGGAGCTGTTGGTGGCAGGACCCCCAACTCTCTCACAAGCAGGAGGGAACGGTTTCAGGATCCATTGCTCAGCAAGGTGACTGTACTACAGTCAACAATAAAGCGGGACATATCTCCACATAACTAAGGTGAAGGTCAGGCATTGCATCATAGAAAAGAACAGTGACTAAGGGATACTAATCATGTTACCCGTACACATACATCAAAACACCAGATGACACCTTACAAGTGAAAACAGTTATGGCTTGTTGAAAATTAAAGTGTGCAGACAACGCTTTACACTCCGTGCCTGGCTCAGAGTAAGGACCCCGCCAAAGGTGTGAGAATACAGCGAGTGTTGGGAAAGGGACAGTTCGGCGTTGCTGGCTCCGCCCTGGCGGCTGGCCGACTTATCTTCTGTAACATGTCACTTTCTTTTCCTTTAGCTAAAAGGTTGCCATAGACGACCTCTAACATTTTTCTCCAGATTTTAAGATCCTATAAATTGCTTCATGTCTTCTGTTTATAAGTTCTGTCTCTTGTACTGGATTATTTACCCCTGAAGGTCAAGCATCTGTGTTTAGTCTGTGTGCTTCCCAGCACAGAGTGGGGTGTAAGACAGCCCTGGCCAGGCGGCGACCAGCAGTTTCTGCAGATTACTGACGCCCCTGGTAAGCTCAGGAGCCAGGGCGGGCTGGTTGGGAGCTGCAGCCACAAACGTCTGCCTCCAGAGGGCAGTGCTGGGGCTCTCTGGCCTCACAGTCATGGGCAGGTCCAGGGCTTGACCCTCACTCTCCTTTACTCACGCGCTGAGTAGCTCAGCTGAAGCCTCGCAGCTGGTGCAGAGGAAGGCTGAAGCGGGGGCTCAGCCGCACTGGGGCTGAGCCGTGAGTTCTGCTCTCTGTCAGCTCACCGTGCGGTGAGACCACACAGCCTGGTGGTCTTCAGGAAGAGATGAGAGCCACGGGCCACGATTTCATTTCATGTGAACAAAAATGAGACTGATGGTGAAGAACTCTCAAGGCCTTGCCTTGGGCTGTCTCAGGGGACATGCGGGTTTCCCTTCCTGTCAAGGACCCGGCTGACACCTGGCTGGACCCCTGCCTTGGTGATGCCATCCTGAGGCGAGCCGGTACGAAGGGTGCCAGGGCAGCGCTGCCATCCCCCACGCAGAAGAGCGTGCCCAGGGCAGGAAGCGCCTCACTAACAGACTGATGCCACGCAGCCCCCAAGAGCACAAGCCAAGGGCAGCAGGCGTGGTGGTGGTGAGGACAGGCAGGAAAGGGATCAAAGGCGAGGCTTATGGCTCTGCTCCACAGCCTGGCCCCACCCTTGCCAATTGGGCTCTCGAGATGCGCGTGGGGGAGACCGAGCCAGGCGCTCTGCGGAATTCCAGCACGGACCCCTGCCCTCCACCCTGGGCGCGGTGAGCCGTCACCCTGGGCGCGGTGAGCCGTCACCAGCCCAGCGCACACTTCCTTTCCAGCCCTCAATAAAGGTGCACCCTGGCTGCCTCTTCTGTGTGTCTTGACCAGTTCTTTGCTCAGGACAGCGAGGACCTGCAGTGGGGCTGCTCATCTGGTGGCATGGCCAGGGACCAAGCACACAAAGTCCCCACTGCTGTACACTGTGTCACGCTTCGGATGTGATGACGTCGCACAGCTCAGCTGAGGGCCCTGAAAGGGAAGGGACTGAGTGGAGGGCACAGTGGGCAGCGGTCTGCGGCATGGCTCCGGAACCACGGCCACCCAGTGCCACCCCAGGCTTGGACCAGTGGCGGTTGGCTGCTCCTTCCAGTGGGAAAAGCATCTCAGAGATGTCTGGGAACTCCAACCAGGACACCAGGGCACAGGAGAGGACCTGAGGCCCACGGGAGAAGCCCCCGAGGCCCCCATGATGAGGGGTTCCAAGGATAGGGACTGCAGGGGTGAAGAAGACCGCAGTCCAGAGAGATCAGAGCAGGCAGGGTGATAGCACTGCAGAGACCCAGCACTCGTGTGTGTGTGTGTGTGTGTGTGTGCGCGCGCGCGCGCGTGCACACGCGCACACTGGGACAGTGGCGTATACTCCATCAACTGCTTGTCAGGGTTCCTCAGCTCTAGAAAAGGTCCCCAAGTACTGAGTATCGGTGATGGGGCAGCTCAAGCAGGAGGGCCCCACCTCCCGGAGCCAGCTCCCTCCTCTCCCAGAGCGGGACAGGCACAGACGCTGCACAAAGCCACTGCCAGCTGGACCCCAGCTCTGCACCCCTGGTAATTAAGCCAGAGCTCGCTCGCACTGAGCACACAGAGTGCAGACAGATGGCCTTGGGCTCAGCCAGAGTCTCTCCCCAGGGCTCCTCATGGGCTAGCAGGCTGCCCTTCCCAGGAATGTGTTTATCACAGAGGCGACTGGGAACTGCTTTCCCTAGACTCTGTGAACGTGCAACTTGAGATAGCGGCCCATGCCTCTACTTGGAGGAGGGTGGCTAACTATTTATAATATGGACACGGGGCCATCACATCCCCTGGTCCTGGCCTCCCAAGAGGTCACGGTGTACTTGGTCACCCGTCTACCCCACAGTGGGTGGTTTGCTGCCCCAGCTGCAGGATGAAGAGATGTGCATTCCAGCCCCAAATGCTTTCTTCAAGTGGGAGCCATGGCCCTGGGGAGCTGAGCAGGTCCAGGGACAACTCTCTGCCTCCTCTCCCTGGGTCCAGCACCACATTCCTGAAGCCCCAAGATCTTTTCACCCCAGAGGGAACTGGAAGGAGTTTGGCCAGCACATGGCTGGCCGGGCATAAGGACGAGAAAGACAAGCGCCTTGGAATTTCAGAGTCTCCGAATAAGGCATCAGCTGTGTTTTTATAGAGGATCTTGTGTGAGACAGGATCTCATGCTTGTGGAACCCTCCAGGCTGGACGGGCTGTGTCCCCCTCCTTCCTGGGAGTCCCCTGCCCTTATGGAATCAAGAGCTTCTAATTTCAGTTCAGGATGAGATTGATGATCCTGCCTGAATTTGTGAAGCAGTGCCAGAGAAATAAAATAAACTGGTAATTAAAAAGAAATGCAGGGCCTAGGAGATAGCTCAGCAGTCTAAGTGACTGCCAGGGTAAATACAGGGACCTGGGTTCAATCCCTGGCACCACATGTGTGCCAGCCCCACACCTGGATGCACTGAGCTGGCCACAGAAACCAGTTGTGGTGGCACAAGCCTATAATCCCAGCGATGGGGAGGCTGAGACAGGAGGATCATTAGGAGTCTCAGCTGTGGAGTGAGATCCTGCACCAAATACATAAATCTTAGAAAGAAAGGAAGGAAGGAAGGAAGGCAGGAAGGAGGAACCAAGGAGGGAGCAAGTGCTCAGGCTTGCCCGTGGCCTTCCGGTATGGCTGTGCACAACCAAGAAGGTGCTCAGAGAACGGCCCTCTGTCATCCCAGCGTGCCAGGAGGCTGAGGCAGGAAGATGGATGAAATTTAGAGTTTGAGCCTACCTTGGGCAATTTAATGAGTTTATGAAGCCCTGTCTCAAAATAAAAAGTAAAAAGGGCTGGGGGTGTAACTCAGTGTGGAGGCCCTGGTTCAAGTAAGTAAATACACAAGGCTTGGGACGGACTTCTCTTTGCTCTTGTACCATACTTGCTTGAGCCAAGCGTGAAGTCGAGTGAGGTTTCTGACCTCTGCACATGAGCCTGGCACGGATGCCCTGCTGGCAGTGGCATCTGAGAGGCCTCACACACAGCTCAGCACCTGTGAGCGCTGCCAGCACAGCCTGGTGAGCATGCCTGGACGCGGCTGCCAGAACAGGGCCCGAGTGTGGACGTGTGACAGCAGAGCCCCAGACAGCAGGTGCTGAGGGGCCTTCCTGGCACTGGCGCCGCACCTGAGGCCAGCAGGGCCTGGTGCTCCAGCGGATTCAGCAGTCTCAGAATAGAAAGTATGGAAAGGCATGTGTCTGAGTAGGACTCGCACTTCAGGCTTGGCCGCAGCCCCAGTGTGAAGTCCCCATGTGCCAGCCTTGCTCCTCGAGGAGTCTAGAAGGGGGTGAGAAGGACCTGCTCCTGCGCTGCAGGGTCAGCTGGAGAAGTTCAGAAGGTTAGCACTGCAGGGGCCGGCCTGCTTACAGCATAAGGGAGGAAAACAGGCTCGCTGTCCTGCTTCTGCCCTTGCTGCTTTGCTGTCTTCTGCCACTGTGTGTGTGTGTGTGTGTGTGTGTGTGTGTGTGCACTGCCGCCCCTCTGCCTTCCACTCTGCCTCTGAGCCAGCTGACTACAGACTGAACCTCCACAGACTGTGACCTAAATCAACTTTTCCTTTGGGGCACTGGGTACTTTATCTGCACTCTGGGAGGCTGAGGCGGTAAGATCACTACTTTCCATAAAGCCAGGACAACGCAAGAGCCTGTTCAGACCCCAACCTGAAATAAAAGTTGAAGCAAGGCCTGGAGGTGTAGCTCAGTGCAGACTCCTGCTTTAATCCTTAGTACCACCAACATTAGAAAGCAAAGATGAAAAACAAAAGCAAAACGAAGCTTTGGCTCAGTTTCTAAGTTCTTTTCGTAAAGCAGCTAGAAAACCTCAGATGGTGTTTTCTTACCTGTGGAATAGGCTCCAGAACACAAGGCCGGTGCAGCCTCCTCGAGTCTTTGGCAAACCTGGGCTTGGGTTCCAGGCCGACCCGCCCACTGCTTACAGAGAAGCAAGTGTTAGACGTCACTCCGTGCCTTAGTTTCCCCACCTGCCAAACAAGAAAATGCTGTCATAAAATGGAAGATGAAAGACGATCGCTTACAAAGATTCATCTCCCTTGGCGCTGGATGTGAAGTAGGGCAGAAAAAGTAAAGACAGGAAAAAGGGAAACAAGGAAAAGTCAAAAATTCAAAAATGTGCTTTTAGGAAAAGCTGCTGCGTCTGCACACAAACATTACTCAACCCTTTTTCTGTTTTCCTTTCAAGAAACTCACTCCAAACGAGTCCGACGCGTCCTACAGACACCGTGAGCCTGCAGACCGGGCTCTGGGCCTGAGCATGCCCAGTGAGTGGCACCGTCTCCTGCCACCCTCCCCCCAGCAGGCAGCAGTGTGGGCTGCAGCAGCTCTCAGCCGCAAACACAGGCAGTGGTCTGCATGCGACAGGCCCTGGGCAGGAGACCGACAGCTTGCACAATTTCTAGGTCATCGGCCTTCAGGGCCCAAGCTGCACAGATGCCCCCGTTCCAACCAGAGCGAGTGCTCCCCTGCGGGCTCATGCTCTGTTGGGCCCGCACTTCCCCATTCCTGCTGAGTGAGCCCTCTTTGCCCCTCACTGACGTTCCGGATGGTGTTCGGGAACCTGCAACTCATTTCTACTCATGAGGTGGCAGTTCCCGTGCCAGCTCTGACCCTGCCCTGCAAGGGAAGAAGATCCTGCGCACCCACCCTCCACACAGCCTCCAGCTCCACTCCAGGGCAGACTTCTACGACCCCCTCCCCTGCTCCCATCCTACATTGTCTTAGTTCTTTCCTGTTGCTGGCACAACATGCCAGTGTGAAAGGAGGAAAGGCTTATTTCAGCTCACAGTTTGTACAGGTTTAGGACCACAATCGGCTGGTCCCCAGGCAGGACAGCAGGGCAGAGGGGCATCGCAGAGGTCCATGGCAGGGTGGCAGAAGGCGGCAGCAGGCAGCCTCCCCTGCATTCCCTTGGGCTTGTGGTGCCACCCACAGCTGGGTGGGGCTTCCGTTATTCACACTCAGGACGATGTGGAACCAATCCGGGGACTAATCTGGTACCATGCTCCCTTAATCCCAGCATCGCATGCCTGAGCCTCATTCACACAGTTTAGATCCAGCACCTCGAAAAACCCCTTCTGGGAGCACGTGACGCTTGGGGGACACCTGGATACAAGCCACGACAGACCTTCTTTTCCACCAGGGCAAGCACACTCTATCAGACGAGCCCTGGCCCTGGAGCCAAGTGTGTCTGCACTGCAGGTCCGCTGTAGTGCACTGAAGCAGTTGCCTGAGGCCTGGGCTTGACTCTTGCATCACTGGTAACCTCTTTCCTTTAGAAATTCTAGCCATTATGTAATATGCATTTTGTAAACATGTACACAATTGTTTATTCAATATGCATCAACTTATAATTACTGGTAAAAATTTAGATAAAAGGCCATGCAAAGCTCAATCAGGAATATTTATTTTCAAGAATATGCCCAAAAGTATGTTCCTCAAACTAAAAAATGGAAGTTTTACAAAAATTAGCAAACAGAAAAAAATGAACAGCTGGTGAAACCACATTAGGCTTCTGATGATGGGTCCCAGTGCAGTTAAGGTAGAGAAGGCAGGGCGGGACCCGGGATTGAAGAGGACCAAGGGCCTGTGTCACTGCGTAGCCAGGGGCATGGGCTGGGCTGGCCTTCTCTCTGGTCCTCTTCCTGCTGCCTGCCCTGGCAGTGATGGGAGGGCAGTGTATCTGCAGGTGGCCTTGTACTGGGACCCTCTGAGCTGTGAATAGAGACCTCCCGATGGCAACGGCCACCAGGCCACGACCCAGGACAGCTCCAGCCCTGACAGTCTTACAGCTCCCCTGAAACCTGCACGATCCATCTGACCCTTGGAAAGCAAAGGGAAAGATGGCACAGTTTGGATCCTGTGGTTGGACAAAGAACTCTGAATAGGTGGTGCAAGTGTTAGAAGATTCCAAGGGCCTGGAGGACTCGGAGGTTTTACAGGAAGATGGACAGGAGCACACCTTCCACGGTAGCTCACTGCCATAGTTTGTTTTCCTGAAAGCAACAGCGTCTGGAGAGAAATTACCTTCTCTGAGGCTGGGAAGCAGTTCGTGCCTGATCACCACAGGTGGGCCTCAGAAGGGCTGGAAGGCCATCGCGCCAGGTGATGGTCTCTGACAAGGCCCAATCCTGTAGCTCCAAGTCCCGTACTGAAGGCGCCCCACTGGCCACTTGGGACAATCGCCCCGTGGCCTGACTCGTAAGCCCCAGGGGCATCACTGGTCTGGTGCGTGCTGCCCTTGGGACCTGAGGTCCCAAGAGCTGGGTACTGGAAGATGGGCCCAGGCCGTGGCACTGCTGGGCAGCTCTGGAGCCTCTGGGGAAGTGTGGCTGAGGGGAAGGAAATGGAGCCCAGGGGTGGTCCTGGAGGGTATGGGGACCCTGGCCTCCTCTCTCTGTGTCTCTTGGCCACTGTGAGATAAGCAGGTCTGCCCCATGTTCCACTGTGCTTGCCACCTCACCGCAGCCCCCAAAACAACAGAGCCAACTGACGGCAGGCTGAGACCCCTGAAATCATGAGCCATAGTGAACCTTCTCCATTTTTAAGTTGATTTGTCTCAGGTGTTCTCTCACAGTGAGAGAAAGCTGACTAACACAGCAAGGCAGTGCAGTGACGGGTAGCGCAGGGCGTGGCAGGAACCGAGGTGAGCCACAGTGACAGGCCCAGTCACACAACACTGCCTCCTGGCCCCGAATCCGCAGGGTGCTCTGAGCAGGCCCAGTGAGGCCAGGCCGCTCCCACAGAAGCTGCACATCTACATTTTCATGTGAAATGTCACAATGTTCTCAACATATTTTCAAAGAAATGCTATTATTCAGGCATAACATGTTCGGTTGGCTGGACGCTTATGATGAGCGCCCTCTAATTTATAACTTCTGACTTCTAAAAGTCACTTAGTATCTATAACCTTATAAGACAACATATTTAAGGAAGAAATAAAATGCAAGTCATGCAGTCCCAGCCTTCGGAAATGGAAGATTCCCTGTGGATCAAATCATTCAGTTTTTAGAGAAACAGACCCAGGGAGCAGGCCAGGACTGCACCCCTTCCCAGGACACTTCCTGACACTTCCGAGCCATCCCCGCCAGGGCACTGGGGCTGCAGCCCACGTTTTCCCTTTCCACCTCTTTGTCTGCTGTACAGGAGGGAATCAGGGAGCTGGCCAGGAGCCTGAGGCTGTGCAGGTGCAGGTGTGCACCTGTGCTGTCTTGGTTATGTTGTGACAAAGTATCTGAGGCCCAAAGTTAAGGGAGGAGGGCTTCTTTATCTCACAGTGAGTGGAGGTTTCAGCCTAAATGGGCTGGCTCAAGGGCAGGGTGGCGCATGGCCAACAGCAGCAGTTCATAGCAGCAGAAGACAGCCAAAGCGGCAAGGGAGGACCCTCTCTCTGTCCCTGTGTCGTACCCAGGTTAAACAGGATCAGGGTGGTGCCAGTCCAATCAGCAGTCACCTGCCCTCGGCCCCAGCATGGCACTATGAGTCAATTGCATGCTCTGGATCCAGCCACCTCCAAAAGCCCCTGTGACCCCATGAGGTTTAGGGAGGCATCTAGACACAACCGAGCCCACGCTATATCCTTGGTACACACCTCACCCTCACTGTAGGCCCCTGAGTCAATAGTACTGTATTCCTGTTTACACCTCCTGGCAGGCAAGGATCCTTCACTCATTGCTGCATCTCCAGCTTCCTTCTGAAACCTCTGGCTTCTATTTCCTCACATTATGTGCAGTGAAAGTGTTTGGAAATGCCTGATTGGCACTCTTCTTTCAACCTAGTCAAGGTGTCGCTCCATTATTCTGCATCCAGTTTTGTGAGCAGAATTTTATTAAACTTCCTGGTGCTGATTTTCAGACATTGAAGCCGCCCTTTAAGCCTTTCCTTTATCTTTTACTTTTAACCATTTGACTAACTGTGTCTACTTGTGGTTATTTTTATACTTACCTACTGGCATTCCCCAAGATTTGTGAGTGTATGATTTATTGCCTTTTATTAATTTTGGGTAGAATATTACCTCGTGCCATTTCCTTGTGCTCCTTTCCCTCTGTGAGACTGGTCACCCACTGTAGATCACCCCTTTTGTGGTTTTCTTTTCTGTTGTTCTTCCATCTTTTCCTCTTGCACTTAACTTTGAATGTTTTTTCTCACCCGTTTTTTGTTCATAGGTCCTTTCTTCTATTAAGCCTAGTCTCACAGTAAGACTATTTATAGCTTATTCTCCCACGTCATATTAGAAATCTCTGGTAATTCAATCATGTGAGGCAGTTGTTTCCATTTTCCCCTTCGTTTTCAGCCTTCTGGTCCTAGTGTTGTGTGGCTTGTGATTCATTCTGAGTCCTGGACCTTGTGCATGCAAATCACGGAGGCTCCAGAAGCCCGCATCTTCCTGGAGATGGGCTCGCGCTGGCCCTGGCAGATGGACGCTGTGAGCCCGGTGCTCATGCCCACGTCACTCTGGTGTTTACCCTGGGGTTGGTCTGCTCTGTTCGCCTTTCCGTCGGCTCGTGCCCCTGATGCCCAAAGCAGAGTCACCCAGACGCTGCCCTTCCCAGGACTGTAGCATCTTAACGTGAGCAGAAGATCAGAGCTCACAGCAGGGCAGAGGAAGCAAGCGGCTGGGCAGCGGGGCCCAGGACCAAAGGACTCGGAGCTGGGCGTCTGCAGTGGGCTCCTGGGCAGAGCAGAGCTTCCTGCGGGTGGAGGGGCTGAAAGCGGACAGCTTAATGTTAACAATTCAAACAACTGCGGAATCTAGACCTTGGAGGGAAAGAGGGCCCTGGAGGACCCAGAGAGCCACACAGCTAAGAGACTCAGGTTACCGGCTCTTCCATGAGCAGTTGGTATAGATTTTGTGCCAGGTGGCATGGTTTGGCAACCTGTTTAAAACAAAATGAGTGATTCTAGGCTTTAAAACCATCCCGGGCGTCCCAGAGGCTGCTCTGGGTGTGGACTCTGGAGCTCAGGGATGTGCCACCTTCTGAGGGAGAGCTCTGACACCCACGCCTGGGGACAGCACTGGAGAACAACCCTTCCTCCTTCTGGGGCAGGAGGAGGAGCCCTCTGGACTCAAGAATGGGTCATGTACCCCCAGCCTCACCCACCATTCAAGGCCAAGCCCGCAGAACGACACGCAAGCTTCCCTGTGCTGTGAGGTCATGTGTGTGAGCTCAGGGTTTTAAACGAGAAGACTACGAGGCCACTGCACCTGTGCAGCACTGTGACCCGGGAGGTCAGCACTCTGGTCTGCGGGGGCAGGGGTGAGCCGACAGGGGGGAGCTCCGCACGCTGCTCAGTCAGCGCTGTACCATCCCAAGTCTTCTGGCTGGAGCTCTGTCAGTAAGAGAGCTGGCCGGACGTGAAATCCCACTAATGGCTCTCCCTGGAGCAGTACCTCAAGTGGGGGGGACATGAAGGGGGAGGGGAAGAGGGGTGTTCATCCCCACGACATTGCTGGGAGCCAGCATGCACGCGCCGCCTCTGGGAGCTGGAAACCCGAGCCAGGCTGCTCTACATGGGCCTGGCACCCAGCCCTGCCAGCTCCTCTATGCCACTCCCAGCCAGGAGCATGGAGGAGAGCCGTGACTCTGCCAGCTTACAGGTTCACTGCTGCAGAGTTTCTATGTCAAAACCTATCTTTCCCCGCCTCCCTCATTCCCTCTCTCTCTTTCTCCCTCTGTTTTTATCTGTTCAACTTATTTTTGTCTCCTCATTTATGTTTTGGTTCCATTTTTCTTGTTTATAACATGCTTTATAAATTTATGGCATGTTTTGTAATTTTATAAGGGCCATGACTTGGGCTGGGAAACAACCCCTCAAAACTGGGGAGAAATGTACTGGGTTTTGATGATATCCCAAGTTTCATCCCTTCCAAGAGTCACAGTGGGGAGACAGGGCTTAGGGGCTGGCAGGGGCTGGGTCCCCAGGGCTCTGTGGGGGGCGTGGGGGAGGGGCTCCCTCCACTGTCCACCTTTATTCAGCTTCCTCTGCAGATCTCTATGCTGATGGGCCGCACCAGAGTCAGTGTCGAGGGTGGGCTGGACGCAGCAGAGGAAGCGCCTCAGGTCCAGCACCAGTAGATGGCTCTGAAAGAGGACGACTGGCAATGATTTAACCAGGGGGCGGTTTTAACAAGGGTGGCAACAGGACTCAGGGTGAGAGGGGAAATGACCCGACCCAGAGAGGAGGTGCTGGGGACAAACGGAGCAGCCTGGCAAGGGGTGGATAGCACCCCAGTGCTCGTCTTATCTCCTGCCAGGACGCCCATGACCAGCCCGGCAGCAGCCCTACCAGGTTCCTGCTGGCTACGGTCACACAGCCAGGCCATGCCTTGCACAGAGCTGCTGGGGGCAAGAAGGGCTTAGAGGGAACAAGAAGGAAATGACACAGTACACTGAGATGATTCCTTTACCCCCCTTCGAGGTGCAGCTTCTCTCCTCTTACTCATTGAAAGCTTGCTTTGAGCCCGATGTCCTGATGCACACCTGGAACCCGGCACCACGATTTATTAGGCAGCCCCTCCCGTAGACATCTGATCTGCTTCTGCCCTTCCCCCTGCACCAGGGATGAGCCCGGGCCCTTCCCATTGAGCTACATCCCCAGCCTTCTTTAACTTTTTCTTTTGAGACAATGTCTCACTAAGTTTTCCAGGCTGGGCTTGAACTTGTAATCTTCCTGTTTCAGCCTCCCTGAGACTTTCTCGGCATGCACCACTGTGCCTGGCTCTGGCTTTATATTGTAATGAATTACAGCACAAGGGCAGTGTGTGTGACTTTGGAAGAGACCTGTGTGATTTCTTGCACCCCTGCCTGCCCCCTATGAAGACTTCAGCCTCTTGCTCTGTGTAGCAGAATCCCTGGGGCTGGCGATTTCTATGGAGCGGAGGTTCACTTGGAGGCTGGGAGGTGCGTGTGGCCTCTGCGTGGTGCCCGCTGGGGGCTGCCCTGCTGCACTGTCCCCTCGCGGGAGGGATGGGAGGTGACAAGAGCTACAGGTGTGCTCAAGCCTGTGCTGATGAGGTGAGCTCTGGCGGCCTGGGCACCTCCCAGCCCGCTCCAACACCGCTGCCTTGCCATTTACTCCTCCAGCACAGGTGTTGGGGCGCAGCCTAACAGCAGCAGGAGAGGGGCAGCTCTAGGCCACGTGCAGCACGGGCCTCGCTGCCGAGCAGGCCAGGCCACGTGCACAGGCGGGTCACAGCCTGAGCCTGTGCTCACAGCTCTGGCCACCTTTGGTGGGGAAATGGGACATGGGCAGGCCGGGACCCTGCAGCCTGGTATGGTAGCTGTGCAGCCCGCCCCACAGGGACAAGTGCAGGGGAGATGGGGGCCAGACAGAGCAGCGCTCGAGTTGCTTCAACCATGCCATAGCTGGGATAATCCAAGGATGAGCTGGTAGTTAACTACTGTCAGGAGGGGAGGCCAGTTGGGAAGCGGGCACCAGGCGGGGCGACCTGCAAGTGTGTGCCTTTGTCCTTGGCCCTTCCGGTCTCCGGGGCTCTTTCAGGTCTGTACTTCTGCGGTCTGAGCACTTGCCTCTGTCACAGTATCTTCTGTGATGTCTGGAGCTGGCCGGCCTCAGACACCTCTGAAACCCGGAGCTGAAGCAGTGTTCCCTCCTTCTGCTGGGCGAGGCAGGTCCTTTGTGCTGCAGCAGAAGAGCTGCCCAGACTCCACGTCCACCTCCCCATCCTGAGGTAGTCAGGGCTTCATCTCTGCTTCTGTGAGGGGAAGCACAACCCAGGCCCGGTTCACACTGCCCAGGTGCAACCTCCTTGGGCGGATGCCACACCCCTCTGCACAGCCCACTGTGCCTCCCAGCAAGACTTAGGTGGAGCTGTTTGCAGGAGGGGTGGGGCAAGAGGAGCCCAAGCCAAACAGAACATTTCTGGACTGTGAAACGTCCCCCAGCGGATGTTATCCGCTCGGGGGCACAGGGTTATCTACGATCATCTGCTCCCCAAAGAACTGCAGACAGGGAAGGAAATTCCTGAAGAGTTCAGCTGGGAAGGTCTTGGAGTCCAATGCAGAGGGTAGAGGGTGGAAGGGTGCTTGCCAGGGCCCTAGCGAGCACCATGGAGAGGAAGACAGCAGGGAGAAGAGAGCGGATGGGGCCGACCGTTCCAGTCAAACAGGAAGAGGCAACCATCCCAGGCCACAGAGGGGGCCAGAGAGGGCGCTGTGCCGCAGGCCTCTTCATGCCCAGACGCAGGCCTGGCTTGTGGCGCTTGGCCCTCGTGGTGGTCTCACTGTGACACTCCCGACCTCAAGGGGAGGCTGTCACTGTGTGTGACCCAAATGATTTCCAGGCACAGCAGTCTCCCCTGCTGCTCCTAGAGGAGTCCTCTCCAGATGCGGCCTCCTGGGTCAGGCCAGCACAACAGCTGGACCTCAAAGTCACGTGGTACAGGGTGCCTGCGCTGCTCACGACCCGGCCTGCCAGCTGCAGGGCGCCAGCTGAAAGCGCTGTCCTGCCCAGCTGTGCCCTGTGCCTGCTCTCGCATGCTGCTCGAGCCGCAACACCTGGCAAGGGCTGGGCCTCAGGGCTCCAGTTTATAAAGTGACTCTCTGGGGACCGGGCCAGAGGCAGATGATGCCACACCTTGTTTGCACAGGTAGATGGTCACACCGGCCAGCATGACCGCAGGGCACACAGCTCAGTAGTCCTCAGTGAGAATAAAGCGTAAGGCACCTAGTCAGGAGCGCATGCGTGTGGTGTGCCGCGCGGTATCGGGGAACCAGACCTTACACACTCATTTATTTATTTATTTGGTATACGGTCTCCCTAGATAGTTCAGACTCACAGAGATCCTCCTGTCTCAGCCTCCCCAGTGCTGGGGATTAAAGGCGTGTGCCACTACGCACAGTGCACCTAGGGTTCTGGGGCCGGCACAGCATGCGGTACCAGGGATTGAACCTGGGTGCTTGCACTTGCCCAGCAGGTGCTTAGACGGCTGAGCCATCTCTCTGGCCCTGTTTTGTTTTGTTTTATTTTATTTTGTTTCTGAGTCTATGTTTGCAGTGTAGGACGACTACGGTTATCTTGGGTGGTGGCACGCATGCCTCACTCACCTTCCTTCCGCTACGCCTCCCCCTGCAGTGCCCCTGTCCTCGCGCAGTTAAATTCTCCTCGCTGCTGCACTGTCGCCTGCACATGTGCCATGAGGGCTGGTTCTTTCCTGGCCCTGTGCCTATGCCCCACTGTGGCCAGTTTAGGAAGAAGTTACTCCTGAGCTGGGGCCAGGTGGCAGCTCAGACACTCGTGACGAGGTGGGCGTGGCGCACTGTGTCACTGCAGCAGGGGCTGTGGAAGGAGGGGACCTGAGGGTGCCAGGTGTGGTGGGGCTGGGACACACGCCAGCCCAGGGGGAACCTGAGTGCTTGGATTCCAGGGACAGCCAGCAGCCTTCGCTGCCCCGCTGGCTTCCCCCGTCCTCCTCCCCTCGACATTTTTCTTTTCAATTCCAGCAGAACAGACCTTGAGCATCTTGCTTCTGGTATGTTGCTGAGAACGGCTTACTCAGAAAAGCTGACTTTCCGTAAATATTTCAGTTTATGAAGAAGACGTGGAGGAGAGGAAGCCGCACACATTCCTGCTCTGCTTTTGTTTGTCCCTTTGGCTTTTCCAGGGATGCTGCCGTCCAGGGCGCACATTCCTTTCGGATCTGCACGCTCGTTCTGGAATCTGCACCAGAATTCCTTAGGCCAAGGACATTTAGGATCAGGGCCCCCAGGGACCCCGAGGAGTGAGGAGGACGCATATCTACAGAAAGAATGCTCGGGTGCTTACTCCTCGCTGTGCAAGCCGTGCACAGCCACGTGCAGAAGGAGGGCAAGCAGGAGAAGCAGTTTCCTCATCATCACCTTGTCCCTGTGCCCGATGTGCTCCGTGGTGGGCAGACAGAGTGGCCCGGATGTTTCTAGAAGGACAAACAGAGGAGCTCCACGCTCAGCAGGGTGCAGATGGAGGCTTGGTTCCAGGCACTACCTCTTCCCTGTCCTTGTCCTGCCTTTCTGCACTGGACCCAGGAGCCCAGGAGAAGCCCTCTGTCTCCCTGCTTACATTCCCAGCCTCAGACTGGTCTCCCATCTTGGAAGAGGTGGATCTTAGAGAAAATAGAAATACATGCTGCTGTTTGTTTAGCTTTATCAGCTGACCTCCCAGCCCATTTCCTGCCTGCAAGGCCTTTAGTCAATGGCAGCTTCCCAGGAGAAACCGAGCTGGTTTTGCCTGCGCAGAGCCCTCGGACCCACCCCGCGCAGTGCTTCGATGCAGGTCCTTGACTCATGTGACTGGTTTCTACAGCAGAAACAGATGAAAGAGGGAACCTCATGCCAGTGAGGAAGGGACACATCATGGCAGGCGACTATCCCATCAAAGAGCTTGGTAGTTTTCTGTGTGTGCTGTGGTCTCCATGCTGTGCCTCCCTGAACTCGTGCGCTGAAAGCCTCACCCCTGAGAGGACGTGGCTGGAAGTGAAGCCTTTGGGAGGTGACTCCGTCACTAGGCAGAGCCTTGAGGAGGAACCCAGCGCCCTCCCAAAGAGGCCCCTCGCTCTTGTCACAAGTCACAGCAGGGAAGTGGTGCCTCCTCCGTGCCAGGAAGGGTCCGTGCAGACACTGCATGCACTCACACCTTGGTGCTGGGCTTTGGCTCCCAGAGCTGCAGGGAGGCATCTCTGTGTCTGGGCTGGGTGGGCCAGTGTGCAGGTGCTGCTGGGAAGTTGACAGAGGTGGGTCTGGTCCTCACTGTGTGCTTGGAAAGGCTGTTCAATTTGAGGCAGGACCTTCAGGCTGGGGCTAACTGATCTCTCACTGGGTAGTAGGTGTGAAGCGCATGAAAGGGCATGCGCAGAGCCCAGGACCCAAGTGAAGCCTGGGCTGTGGGCTTTGGACATGGAAGCGGCTGGAGAGTGGCCGGCCAGTCATCCAGCACAGGCCCCATCAGAGAGTGCCGCTCTCAGCTCTTCATTTGTCCTGGGGGGAAAGACCAACAGGCTCTCCGTAGGACAGTCGAAACCTGGCACCAGGCCAAGCGAGGCTTTGGTGGAACACCCTCAAACCCTGACTTATACAGGCAGAGACCACCCCAAGAGTTTCAGATACAGGAGTTTTAGATCCCCTTGCCTGGATCCTGCCGCTTCTGAGTCCATTTACTGCCTGCTCTGCCCTGTAGCGAAAGCTCCTTCCCACCTTCAATAAATGTGCACCTTCACTGCCTTTTCTGTGTGTCTTGTCCAGTTCTTTGCTAGGACACTGAGGCCCTGGACAAAGCCCCTGGCACCTCCATCTGACCACAACCACGTGGTCCTTCGTGCTTTCCCTTGAGGGGCAGCCCCGTGGCCTGCCTCTCTGTTGGAGGCGGAAGCACATTTCCCCTCACATTCTGGGTCTCTGCTTAGTTGGGAGGTGCCCTGGAGCACCTTGGGCCTTTCTTCTCTCTGTCCTCTGCCCTCTGCCTCTTCCACTCTCCTCCCTCACACCCTCACACCCTTCCACCCTTGCACCCCACTTGACCCATACCCACATCTTCAGCCCCTGTGACTTTGCCATGGGCCTTGCTTCCTTGTACCTCTGTTAAACATCCTGGCTCTGCAGCCCCTGAGACCTTACAGGACCCTGAATGCTGAGGTTGCTCCCCGAAGCCTTCTGGGGCATGGGAACTAGTGCAGGCAGCTTTGCACCTGCAGAGGATGCACAGCAGGGCAGCCTGGAGGATGAGTGGAAAAGGAGTGTGAGCTGCTGAGATAGGCCATTAGCAGGCCTTGGAACTGTCTCTAGCCTAGACGTGGGTCTGCAGGTTTAAGGCCTGACCTGCACAGGCCCAGAAATGTGTGTCCACCATCTTAACCTTTGAACTTGTGCCCTGTGACCTCGAGCATGCCCAAGTCATACTCTATGACTTTAGCCTGAGCACACTCAGAAATGCACAGGTCAGCCTCGTGCTCGAGGGCATGCTGCCCCTCTGGTGCTTTCCTTTATAGAGAACAGAAAGAAATCCCCACGCCTCCTTGAAAGGGGAAAGCGGTTTCCCTTGCAGAAGGCTCCTGGGTTCTCCTTACTGGTGCAAGTAATAAAGCTTCTCCATCCCTAAAGAGGAGTCACTCACTTCCTGCACCTGTGGAGAGCCGCACGGGTCAGCCTGTGCTACCCGAGCCTTCCACAAATTTCCAGGCAGTGAGGAGAGCTGACCTCTGTCCTCCAGGTAAGAGTCCATCAGCAGGGGAGGCTGATGACTAGGGAGACATCTTGATTTTGTCAAACAAATGTCACCTTTGATTTTCCAACTATTTTAGTTCAGCAAAGCCAACTGCCTTCCTGTGACTGCTGAATTCCACGTGTACTTTAGGTGAAATATAACCCCTGTGTATCTCCAGCTTTTGCACTTAATGCAGCCAATGGTTGCTTTCCTCACATCCAAAAACACTTTTAAGAGATTTGAGTAAGCCGCCTTTGGAAGGCGTTCTTCCTCCCTGGCCTTCGAGCAGGAAATTGTCTTTTGCTAAAGGTAAACAAACTTCTATCATTTCCAATGTTCAAGTGCCGTCCCTCAGCAGACACCAAACATGATGAAAGAGGCAGTTCCGTTCCCTCCGGTTCAAAAGTGTATATATGCGAGATTCCAGACTTCAGGACCACTAAAAAGTGCCTGAATGAATTATAAATACACTGCACATCTCTCTTCCTGTCTCCAGCTCACAAGCTCAGCTGGTGAGTGGCCCCACAGCCTCCATGCCAGCACGGCGGAGGCAGAGCTGTCTCCAGGCTCCGAGGCATCCCAGGGCCTGCAGCTTGCCCACTTGCCTCCAGCCCACACTCTCCGTTCCAAGCTTCTGCCCAACTCCAGGCCCCTGTCTGCATGGGGGCTTCTGCGCTGTGGCAGCTCAGTCGGCTTGCCAGCTCTGTCTGTGGCTTTAAAAGCTTAGACCGAGGCCAGCAAGATAACTCAGCAGTCTAAAGCACCTGCAAAGGCAAACGTAGGCAATACAGGAACCTGGATTCATTCCTGGCACCACATGCCATGCCAGCCCCACCCTGGGGTGGGCTAAGCTGACCACACACACAAAAAAAAGCTTAGACCTCAGCCAGCCTCTTAATGAAAGTGAATACCACCTCTTCCTGTCCTGAGCCAGACTGGTCCTGCAGTAAATTCAAACGGTCAGTGCATGCCTTGGGGCAGCTGGCAGCAAGCCCCTCCTTTTGGTGTTGGTGTCGCTGGGTACTCAGAAGCTCCACCCTACCTCTGCCTGAGGATACAGAAATCGCACTGCACATGTGTGAAAGGTGAGATCACGGGCTGCAGAAACTGGCCTTGCTGGCTGCAGATGTGCCTCACAGGCTCGGCGCGTGCGCAGACCAGAACCCAAAGAAAAAACAAAGAATTCAGTTTGTGGCTGGCTGGCGTCTGAAGGGTCCTCTCTGGGGAGCAGGGGGTGTCGGAAGTCTGCTCTTGAGCTAGGAGATCTGGGCTGCTGTTCTAGTGTCTGCCATGGCCCCTTGAGCAGAACGGGTTAGACACAAACCCCTGCACGTGTTTGGAGACACAGCACCCAGTGAGTGGGCTGTAAACTCACTGGGACATCTGTAAACACATATGAGAATATAGGCCAGCCGAGGAAAAAGGTGGGCTCGCTGACGTGACGTACTGTGCCTTTAAGATCCTGGGAACTTAAGCGTGAGAAGCTTGGAAACAAGAGGCCTTGGGGGGCTAACCTTGGCGCCTGTGCCTGGGGTCGCCATTTTCTTAGAAGTTCAGTTTTAAAATCTGCCTCCTTTCCACCTATCTCTGTTTCTTCTAGTGTGCCTCAGACTTAACTCTCTTCTTGTGCAGATGCACGGATCTGTGTCCCATGAATGTTGATTCCTCTTTTCCTTTTTCCTGGTGTTTTTTCAGAAAATGAGAAGCCCAGAGCCAGGCATGGAGGTGAACACCTACAGTCCTAGCACTCGGGGTCTGAAGCAGGAAGATCACTGCCTGGAGACCAGCTTTGCCTACACAGGGAGGAAATGTCTCCCCCCAGAAAGGGCTAAATATTTTTAAAAGATAAAGGAAGAAAAGCCTAATCAGAAAGGGGAAGGCATGTTCTCCAAGGAGCTTGAGAAAGCCCTGAAGCACCTGGTCCAGCCTGAGCCCCTTACACACAACCTAGCTGTGCCCTCCCTGCACCTGATCCATGTGCAGGTGGGGGGCACCGGTGTAAGGGGCCTGGGGCCTGGGGCCAGCGTCCTCATCATCGAGGCCAGGTGCTCCGCACAGTTTGGCTCTACCTCAGGACAGAGGGTCTGCGGCACCATGGCAATGCCCCCGCAGGGTCACAGGCCGCCAGGGATGCGGAACAATGTGCTTTTGGCCCACATGTGTCCTTTTCTGTGAGCTGACCACATGACTAGGAAAGAGCTCCCACCTTGTTCTTGGTACTAGGCAAAAAGATACATACATGTGCAGACACACATGCACACGTGTGCACACATAGCACTCCCTGCTCGCTTCCAGACATCTCTGAACCCAGTGGGCCCCCACTCTATACCAAGAGGGACTTCAAAGGGTAGCTCTTAGTACAGTTATTCTGGCCTTGAGAGAGAGGAATTTCACGGGCCATTAGGGCCCCGGGCTCAGCGCACATGGTTTCACCTTAGTCACCGCAGCAGGACCTTTGTCCTCTAGCAGGAGGCCAGGGCAGGGTGGCAACTGGCTGGACAGCCCCAGAGGCCTATGGGACAGGGAAGCTGCCAGGGTGGCCTTCACTCCTGGAGAGTCTGGACAGCTAGCTTCACCCAGCCTGCATCTCACACCTGCTCTCAACACAAACACAGCTTGGTAACTAGAGAGAGAAGTGAAAACGCAGGAACAGGGAGGAGGAGGACAAAGAGGAGGAGGAAATGGAGGGAGAAGGAGAGGAAGCAGAGGGAGGAGGAGGAAGAAGCAGTGGGAGGAAGAGGATGAGGAAGCGATGGGAGGAGAGAGAGAAGGAAGAGGAGGAAGGGGAGGGAGAATGAGGAGGAAGCGGAAGTAGGAGGGGAGCACGGCAGGTGACTTTTTTTGTAGCCTCCAGTCCTTGGCGTTACCCATCAGGACTTGGATTCCATTTCTTTAGCAGGACTGCGTGCTTCCTGAACCTGGTTTTTCCAGTCCTAGTGGAATGGCCTGAATCTCCCAGAAGCTGAGGAGGGAAGAGGTGAGAGGAGGGAGGAGGAGGAGCAAGTTCTCCTGGGTGCTGACAGCGGAAGCCCCGCTCTCTCACACACGCAGCTCTGGACTGACCAGAACCTCTGGAGGCCTCACAGGGTGTTCTGTGAGAAGCTGGAATCAGAAATCACTCCTCTCTTCAAGACATGAGCAGATGACGGTGCCATGGTGAGAAAAGGCGGGGCCTGTCGTTCAAGCTGCGTCAGCCAGAGCTCCCCAGAGAAACAGAGTGTAGGGGACTCGCAGACACCTAGGAATTCAGAGTGGCCTACGTTGACTGTGCTTGGAGGTGGGCTGGGGTGCACTTGGGCCCAAGGGACGCAGCTGAAGGCCCGGGTTCAGTGCGGGGACCAGCGCAAGTCCCGCCAGGAGGCTGGAGGTCTGCGCTGGAAGCCAGGAGACGGCGCCCAAGGTGACAGCGATGACTGGAGCTTCTCTGAAGGGCTGGGAGCAGCCTCCTCTCTCTGCTTCCCTGCTCCCTGGTGGGCCGCCCACGCCCAGGACTGCACGAGCCACTGTAGTTGTGCGCTGCTTCCTCACAGTGACACAGCCATTGGCCCCACACAGGCACACAACAACACTGCCTTTTGGCTGCTGAAGTACCGAAGCATGTCCTTGTGCCATGTGACCGGGACCAGCCCATCAGGCTCCCTGAGGGCCCCCACTGTGACCTCCGCCTGCCCAATCCACCCCAGGATGCCCCGCTGGTGGCTCAGCCTCCAAAGCAGTGCCACTATTCTGACGTGAACATGCACAAATCATGGTGCACTTCCTGCTTGGGGCGTTCTGGGTGCCTCTGTTTTAGTGTGACCTGTGAACTGGAGGCGGCGATGGAGGCTGCGTGAGAAGGCAGGATGCACAACAGCACTTCCGGGTTGGGAGCCTGGTGACAACAACAGCTGGCTCCAGAGTGCCCTGCAGTGCAGCCCTCCCTCCAGGGCAGGATCAGCAGTGTCAAGTCAAAGGCAAGACAGCACTGGCACCACCGCGTCCTCTGGCTCTGACCTGACAGGGCCTGCAGGGTCGTGGGGTCCAGTGATTCCTGGCTGGGGGCTACTGCGCTGGACAGAAGGAGGCATCTTGAGGATGAGGCCCACGTCGGAACATAACTTCGCTTGCACACGGGCTCGCGTTCGTCACGCAGCATTTTCAGTGCACCTGCGCGCACTGCCCACCAGCTGAGGTCAGGCACAGTCTTCCTACTTGTGGGGTCATCTCAGCATTCAAGATCGCCTTTTGGATTTGGGACTCTTCAGCTTCTCCTACTCTGTGCAAATGGTAAGAACTCCCAGGAAGCAGCTCAGCATCAAAAGATGCCGCGGGCGGAGGACGCAGACAACTGGAGCCCTCACGGCCAGCGGGTAGAAGGTGTGCGTGCGGCTTCTCGCACACCAATGATGCAGCGGAAGTTAGGGCCTCTGCACTGCGTCTGCTTGAGGCCGATACCAAGGAGGAGCCCAGCGTGGCCCGTGCTCCCGAAACAGCTTGAATGGGAAGTCCAGATCCACATCGGCGGCAGGTACTTTGGTCGCTGTCATCACTGTTTGACATGGTGGTGTGCAGAAGAGGCCGTGAGCATGCTCCACACGCAGTGAAGGAGCTGTGACTAAAGCCTAGGTGACCCCAAAGCTCACACGCCCACAGCTGGGGTTTCTACAACAAGACTGAATTATGCTGGGTTACAGCTGGCTTGCTGTGAGGAGGTGGGGCTGACCCAGGGCCCCTGCAGTTACGACCGACCAGCAAGGTTTCTCTCCCTCACCAACCCGTTCTGCTTCTCACTGCACCTCCTGCCTGCCATGCTGTAAGCATTGCTCCTCCACCGGGCCTTCCACCAGGCCTCCCTGCTTTGAAACTGGCTGACCACAGGGTGAAGATGTGACCCCAAATGAACCTCTCCTTCTCCAGTTTGTGGGTGTTGGCCCCGAGCCCCAGTGCAGGAAAGCGAGCAAGGCCAAGGGGAGCCTGCAAGGCCTGCCCCAGTTCCCAGCAGGGAGTTCCACAAGTTCCTAGCACCCGGTCCCCGTGTCCCTGGATGGAGCTGAGGGCTGGGCCTCTGGGGAGAGAGCCACTGAGGGCTGGGGGCCAAGTCCAAGTCCAGGCGTGGCCACTGGACCTCTCTGAAAACTTATTTTAAAAGTAACTTTCTTTCAAATTGAAAATTATACATTCATTATAAAATATAATAATCCAGAAAACTATGAAACATAGAATGAAATCTACCCATCTCCCACCACCCACAGGTGACCTCCCTGGACCTATTTACCAAACATTTTGTTTTTCTGTTTGTGTAGTTAGAAAATGTCTTCTTAGAACAGAGTTCTGGATAAGGAATTTCCACATCAAATCATATGCTCATTTTAAATTTTAGCACGTATTACTAAACTGCTTGTTTGTCAAAGTTGACCTGGATTTTGCAGAAAATTAGAACCAGTAAGAGGAAGTAGAAGGAAGTAAAGAAGAGGGAGTGAAATTTGTGATTTTTGCATCAGTTGGTTTGAAGACCTTCAGGCCTATAGCACCAATGCCCACTTCATGTTTAGAGGCAAGCAGGCTGCTGTAGAACCAGGAAGAACCAGCAGAGATTTCAAAGAGCACTCTCTCCCCCTTGGGGCAGGCCAGACCTTTCTCTGATCGGGACCTAGGCTCTTATCTAGGTGAGGCTCGCCTGCACCATGGAGAGCGACCTGCTTTGCTCAGCCCCCTGCCCAAATATTAGCCTCATCCAGCCTCCCACCATGGAAGTACCCACCACGAGGCTGCCAAAATAGCTGGGCACCCTACAGCCTGGAAAATGCCTTTTAACCCTATGTAGATACCTGCCTTATGGTTTAGAATTTTTTAAAGCTTTACAAGGATGTGAATACAACCTATAGAAAACATGCTTCAAGTGTTCCCAGGCCACAGAGATGGGGCAGGGTGCTCTAGCATGGCCCTGGGGGGTGGCAACAAGCTCGGCTCCCACTGGCCCGTGACTGGTGGCCACCTGCCTTAGCCCAGAAAACCACAGGCTGGGCAATTCGCTTGTAGTAGCTCATTCAGCCAAGCCCTCGAACGTGTGAAGTCCAGAATCAAGGGCCAGAGTCTGGTGAGGGCTCTCTTGCTGCAGGTAAATGGGGCAGAAGGGCAAGAGGGCGCCCCCAAGGCAGAGGAGAACAGACCCATCAGACACCCCCCTCACCAGAACCGACCCAGTCCCTCAGTGACACCTTCAACCTATTCCTGGTCAATCACCTCTTACATCTCCTCCCTCGTGACCCTGCTGCTCTGGGGGATAAATTTCCAGCACAGCATTTGTGGACAGATTCTATCCACAGAAACAGCCAATTCTCCACTACGTAGCCAAGCTTCTGGGTCCAACAGATTGAGTGTAATAAGTGTATTCTTGACCTATGATATTTTCAAGGTATAATAGGTCTACTTGGACCTTGAGCATGGAGGCTATGACATTGGGGGCCATTTAATCTTTATGGATCCAATTCAACATTTTTCTCCATGGTTTTGGTTTTCCGTTTCCAGAGCTCTGACAGTATCCCTTGTGGTGGGTTTCAGCAGCCAACAAGAGCATGGGTGTCCAGCCTCTGGGTCCAGAAAGCTCCTGTGTAGACACCACTAACCCTCCCGGTCACCTGCAGGGCCCAATTCCAGCCCCTCTCCTAAATTCTCCACATAGTGCTAGGGGATCAGAACCAAGCCGCCCTTCACTGTAATTTTAGAAGCCCTCCAGCAGCACTTGGCCGGGCCTGACCAGAGCTGGCTTACCAGCTGGATGCCAGCAGGAACTCTGATATGATCACAGAAAGTAAACACAGGCCCTCCGGCGACAGCTGTGTGCCTGTGCTCCTGGGACACTGTCACCGCTTGGACCCACGGGTCCTGCTCATGCCCACATGCTGCGCACAGGCTGGAGCCGGGCTGCGGCCTGGGAAGTCCGGGCTTGGGCCTGGACAGCCACTCTGGCTTCACCCACGGGAGCCAAGAGCTGCCAACTGTCCTGGACCCAAACTTCTAATTCTGTTCAAAGCTAAAGAGCAGCTAACCCTGAAATGAGACTGCTTAAAGGTCAAATGGAGCTCAGGGGTGAGGAGCTGGCCGTGGATCTCATCTGGAATCTCTCCCAAACTGGCCAGCAGCAAGGTCTGCTGTTGCTGTGTGTTTGTTTGTTTCTTTAAAGTGCTATGAGTGCACTGTGAGATGTGAGCCCCGGGACTGTACACCAAGCACCTGCCAGCTCAGAGACGATCTGTAAGGCTGGATGGATGGATGGACAGGCGGACAGATGAACAGGAGGATGGATGGATGGATAGAAATTCCAAGTCCAGAGCCCCTGGACACTGGAGGGCGTCTCATTCACTTTTCATATTGCTGGGACAAAATACCTGACAGCCCTTCCCAGCTCCCCCAGGCCACACCCCAGCGACTCCCCACCCCAAGCCCCCCCTCCTCAGGCAGTTTGCTACAAACTCATCAGGGGCTTAGCCCACCCACAAGTGCAGGGCCCCCCACCCACCCACAAGCCCCTGCCAGCCAGGAAGCACAGATTTATTCAACCAATTTTACTGCCACTAATTAACCATAATCCTCTTATTCCTCTAAACAATTTTGCTGATCTCTGTGCTACTAAAGTGATTAATTAAAAGCGAATAAATAGCCTGCTTTGGCAAGCACAAGGACAGAGGTTCTATCCCTGGTCCCCAATGCCACACTGGCCTATGGCTCTGAGGTACCCTGAGCCGGCAACCGAGTCCAGGTGTGGTGGAGCACACCTGTAATCCCAGTGCTGGGGAGGCTGGAAACAGGAGGATCACTACAAGTCCAAGCTGCATAGCGAGACCCTATGGGGAAAAAAGTGAATAAATAAAAGATAATAAAGTGAATAATACAAGGGATTAAAGTGAATACCTAGCACACTTGCATTCCAAATTCCATGCCCTTTCCTGCTACCTGCCGGGGATGCATTAAGCTAACTGTCTTTATGCGCGCTATGCATTGACCTGGGCGAGTACTGGCCTCCCCATTATTCACAGAGCCCGGAGTCCAGGACTCCTGAATTCACTGAGATCTGTGCACACGCAGGCCCTTTACGTACTGCGCAAGAGCTGTCCCTGTGGCGTGACGGGCTGGGAGGAGAAGCTTACTGTGGACACACACTCAAGGGCCAAGGAGGACTCATGCCTGCCCAGGTTGGGGAAGTCCTGCACCCATGACCAAGCAAGGGTGTCCGTACCAGCACCTTCCGAAAACCACAGCTGTGGTCACCAAGTGGGCCATGGAGCCTCCAAACCCTGCTTGGCCCCCACACTCCATGTACCAGGGAGGTGCAGGTGGGGATCTGGCTGCTGCCGCTGCCCTGTGCCCACTGCCCAGGGCTCCTTGAGGACTCCCAGCCCATGGGCTGCCCAGTGAGCTCCCCTCAAGAGGCTGTGCCACTCTCTGATGGGGCAGGACCTACTCCTGGCACTCGTGGGTTCCCCCTTGACTGTTCTGTGGCTTGCTGGTCTGTCCTTGAAGCAGGAGGGCCACATGGGGCCAAGGGGCATGCAACAGCCCCTTCCCGTGAGGTCCCCATGCCTGTGTTTGAAGACCTTAAAAGGCTCGCAGGAGCCAATGCTGGCTCTTATCTCCAGGCCCTGCGTTCGAGGGGTGCATTATTTATAGCTCTTCCAGCAGGGAATGGGAGCCAGAAGGCCGGTGTGTGGCAGCTGCTGTCCCTGGCCAGCTGCAGGGAGAAGACAGGGCTGCGACACAGACATCGAGGTAAGGCCCTATGTGTCCTCCCTCTCCCTGCCAGCCACCCCAGCCTGTGTCTGCTGCACCAGGCTCAGGCATTAGCTGTACTGGTTCCTCAATCTATCCACGAAGCATCCAGCCCAAGAGGGACACCCAGCGCGCCCTGGCACGCATAGGTGCCAGCAGAACCCAGGTGGCTCTGGACCCCATTCTCACCAGCACCCAGTCCCACAGGGCTGGCAGACCAGGGGCTGCTCGTGCAGGGGTGGAGCAGGTCCCAAAAGAAGCCTCGCAGGGCAGACCCAGCCCTGCTCGTCACCCTCTTATATGGGGAGCAGATCTGGTCATGGGAAACAATATTTTAAAAGAGAAAGAGAGAGAAGAAAAATTGTAACATAAACATTGGAAGAGGGCGAGAACGCAGTGCATTTGAGTCTTTTCTGCGTGACAGAATTTCCAGATTCCCGGGGGCAAAGGCGAGCCGATGGTGACGCAGGGACCTGTGTTTACACAAGGTGACTCATCCCAGCTGGGACAAAGCCTGCGTTGAGAGGAAGTCGTGGGTGCTGTGCCAGTGTCTAGCACAAAACATGGGCAGGGCCGGGGCTGAGGCTCACAGAGAGGGCTGCTCTGGCAGGCTGGTGCGAGCCTCACTGACAGAAGGGGGTGTGATGAGCGGCACCCAGCGAGCAGACCTAAAATCAGGGTCACGCGGCTTGCTTGTTGGCTTCAAACATTCTGGAGTCCAGAGAGCTTGCAGAGCGAGCCAGCCTCACTGGCTCTGTGTGGGTTTGCTGTTGCTGTTTTCTCCATTCCCCAAGCAGTGCTGTGTGGATTTTGTGTTGTTGCTCGGAACTGGACAAGATGTGCCGTTATGCAGCCTCCAACATGCTGAGGTTCGCCCTCTCCTGCGTGTGGTGGGGCTTGTCTGACAAGCTGGATCATGAGCCAATAATTGCATTTGGGGGCCTTTTCTAACAGTAAGAATTTAAAAACTTTTTGGTGGTGTCGGGGTTAGAACCCAGGACCTTGCACACGTGGTCACTGAGAAAGCATAAATGCAGGTGTGAGTAAGACTTTTTTGTACTAAGAATTGAATCCAGCGACTTGACACTGAGCTCCAACCCCATCCTTTTTGATATTTTTTGAGACAGAGTCTGTCTTGCTGATATGCACAGGTTTGGTTGAAATCCACAGTCTTCCTGCCTCAGCCTGGAGGAAACGCTGTAAGGCAGAACTGCTGTGCCAAGCTGCGTGCTTCCCTGCCACAGGCCACCCCACCTGGCTGCCTGTTGGGAGCACGGTCTGTGTTTGCTGGCACCCCTGCAGTCCCCCCTCAGCATCCAGCACTGCCCCTGGGTGCTCTGTCCTCACCTGTGTGTCCCTAACCTTCCCACCCAGCTCTAGGGTATCCACTATTCACACAGGCCCAGGGACACTGAACGTAAGCCACCACCAGAGATGGAATTACATGTGTAGTTTCTGTGTTCATATCTTCACACTATACATGTAATGCATGAGCGCTCCTGGGTCAGACTGAGTTGTGGTCCAGCAACAAGGTGTTGAGGGAAGGGAGGCTGAGCCAGGAAGTGCTCACAGTACGCACATCACAGCATCCAGAACCAGGAAGGGGGCAGAGACTCCAGCCTGCTGACTGCCTTCATCTGCGTCCCTCTGACGCGCAGTGCCACAGCACCCCCCGGGACAGCCAGCCACAGTGCCAGGCTGTGCCCTGCAGTCAGCAAGCCTCGCTGTGCAGCACACACAACATGTGACGTGCCACACAGGAACAGCAGGCTGTACGCACGAGCCACACTGAGCTGGGGAAAGACCCTTGGCTCCTGGTGGCTTATCTTCTCTCCTTCTGACACAAAGATGTCTTATGAGAATATCAACTGCCCATGTAAATTTAAGAAAGAAGAAAAGATTACAACTCCTTTAATAGTAATTTAGGGTTCTCCCCACAATGAAATGCTTGAGGATTCACCTTAAAACATAATAATCTGTACAACACAGTAGGTGTTCTCGTTTCCCTCTGAATCAGATTAGTTGATAACTCACTTTTGGTCCAGTTTTTGGCCAGCTACTTTTAAGTCTATCCAAATCTGCTTCCTTGACATTGGCTGCATCTGCCTGACCTTATGACTCGGTCACTACATGAAGATGTTGGTAGTTGGGTGGATAGAAGTAAGAAAACCTAAGCGCAGGTGCAAGTGGGACTTTTTTTCTGGCAGGAATTGAATCCAGGGCCTCGACACTGAGCTACTTCCCCATCCTTTTTGTTATTTTTCTGAGACAAGGCCTAGCTTGCTAATATGCACAGGTTTGGTTGAAATTCACAATCTTCCTGCCTCAGCCTCCCAGCATGGGGGCACCATGGGAATGATGGCTTCTTCCAAACTGTGGTGTGTCTGGTGCTGTCGCTGCTCCCTTTGGGTTTGTGGACACTCTCCCGTGGGCTTTGACTGGGCTGAGAAGTCCCGAGCAACCGGAGGCATCGCAGGTGTTCCGTGGAAGCGCCACGACTTTTACAGTGGAAACCAGAAAACGTTTCTGTTAATCTGTGTGTGTGCTGGGTTTGAGCCACGCAGGGTTCCCACATGCCCTACCAGGAATTTATCAAATCAAATTTTAACTCTGAGGAAGTTTGAGGAACTTGAGGCTTCATCTGGACTCAGAAGATACATTTTAGACAAAAGAGGAGCATAAATGCATTTAAGGGCCGGGGAGATGGCTCAGTAGAATAAGCATTTCCCTGGCAAGTGCAAGGGCCTGAATTTAATCCCCAATTCTGCCAAAAAAATATTAAAAAATGCATTTAACTTTTTACATTTAAAAGCTGACACCGGTGGAACCAGGCTGAAGGGAACTCGTCTGCAGTCGATCCTACCACCCCACACACCAAGATTGCTAGGCCATTGTCCGAGGTCAAAGGGAAGCACAGGGATCTTACTGTGGCCTTGAAGAAGCAAGCACCCCCTGCCCACGGAGGCCAGGTTCCTCCAGGAACAGGGCGTGGGTGGCGTCACGGTGACTGTGATGTCAGTTTGTACTAGCAAAGGGCACCATGCGCTGTCCTGGGCAGCGCTGTGCTGAGTGGGGCCGATTCCAGCACCGCGGGCTGACTGCGTGAGAACGTGCCTCACGCCCTCATGTACATGGGGTCTGACAGCCACTGCCAAGGCCCACCTCGGGTTCCTCTTGGGCTAGCTCCTTGCCTTGGTCAACTTTTCTTCAAACTACTTACCTTACACACTCGTGCAATGTGTGTGTGTGTGTGTGTGTGCCCGTGTGTGTACCCAAGAGTCTCTTGCTATGCAGGAAACTGGCTCTGGGACTCTCTGCCACACCAGGCTCTGCCAATGCTGAACTCTCTTACAGAAATGGCACTGTGTTCACACAGAACCTTCAGGTGTCCATTTGAATCATGTAACTGATTTCTGGAGGCAAAGTGAACGCCCAAGTGCTGCGTGCACCGGGGCTCCAGCTCACAACAGCCACGCAGCTGTCAAGGCCGCTGTTCTGACCCCTAACTCCCCTCCACGAAGTGCTGGAACCCAGAGACGTGCTTCCCAGGAGACGCTGCTACCCATTTCCCGTCGCTGTGGCGACAGGCTGGAGCCGTGCAGGGAAGGCCACCTCTTTGAGGTCAGGAGACGGTGTGGCTAAAGACGCTGTGGAAGAGCACTTGTGGAGCTGCTGCAGAGCGGCCAGGGCCGCTGGGCCAGGGCGTTCAGGGCAGCGGTGGCCCGTGTGGCAATGTTTCTTTTGCTGAACATTTGATTTTTCCCTGGGTTCCACATCGCACCCTTCGCCTCACAAACTGCAGGAGTGTGTCCACAGCCACGGGCCTCCTGACACGCCACAGGCACCGCAGGGGCCTTGGGACCAGGAGCAAATGCTGGGCCGCAGGGCCTGTGTGCAGCCTGAGATGCAGCCCAGGCCCATGAAGGCTCTGCAAGGGGTCCCCAGCGACGGAACCGCCCAACAGTGCATGGCGGGGATGCCCGCATCCTGTATCGAGCAGTATGTGGCTCCGTGGGTCTCGCTGGTGAGCTGGGCAGCAGGCTGTGGACACGAGCGCCACCCTCCTACCCTGCCCTTCTGCTGTGACCTTGTCCTATAACAAGGCTGTTGTCCCTGCGTGCGCTCCCTGCATCCATCAGGAATCCTTCCCGCTGAGCCTCTCAGCCCATCAGATCTCCTGCCCTGGAGCGAGCTATGAAATCAGGGTGCTGGCCTACAGGGCAGGGGGCAGGAATGTGGGTGCAGCTCGAGCTGGGTACTGAGTGTGGCACCCTGACCCTGTGTGAATGAAGCACAGCAAACAAGAAATGGACTAGAAGAGAAAGCTGCTCAAAACAGCACCAGAGCACACCCCGCGGGAAGACTGTGCTCCTTCCTGCCGGCCATGAGCGGGCAGGCGGCTGGGCGGTGCTGTTGGAGTTGATCCCTGCTGAGGACCCTGTTTCCAGGGTTTTCTCCTCCTGTGCTGGTGTCTTTGCAGCTCCCGAATTCTCTTCCCACCTCTCCTAGACGCCCCTCTGCAACAACCAAGCCTGGTCCCTCTGCACCCAGGGTTGTCTACTGCATCTAAAAAGAAAAAAGAAAAAAAAAAAAAATCGAAACCCTATCCCAGGCTCCAGAAAGCGACAGGGCCGCGAGAGGAGGCGTCTGAGACACTTAGAAGCAGTCATGCTGCCTAAGACAACTCTGACGTCTGCAGCACCTGTGGCTCAGCAGGGCTTCCTCACATGCAGCAGTGCCCTGCGTAATGGGTCCCCACATGGAGCGGTGTCCCCCCACATGGCCCTGCTGAGCCTGGCCTGCGTCCCAGGCTGGGGCCCCTCTTCTCCAGAGCTTTCTTCCTGGGATGGGGCTCCCATAACAAAGCTGCTTTTGGTGACAGAGGAGAGACAAGTGGACCATCAGAGCAGAAGGGCGCTGGGCAGGCTGAAGGCAGAAGAGTGAGCAAGGTGCTAGAGCAGACCCGCTGTCCCCACGCCGCATCAAATGGCCCTCTCTCCTTTCTGGAAACTTCTGACTTGAGTAATGAGGCCTGGAGAGGGTAACTGGGCTGAAGCTGTGCTCGTAGGTCCAAAGTGAGCACTGACTTGGTTGGGGTGGAGACAAAAAGCACACAGCCCTTCTGGAAGGTTCTTCTCTTCCCTCTTACCTGGGGAGGAGAGACCCACTTTTCCAAGGGTCTTGGGCACTGTTCAGCCAGGAGACAAAGCCAGGTTGGAGTAACCACGTGGTCACAACACTAATGAGCAAGGGACAGAGTTCAGTATTTTTCTGTCAATGGAAATACGGTGGCCGCTAGGGGTCTGTGGCCTTAAAGCCGAAAACACAAAGCAGTGACAAAGAAGAGCTGTCCGTTTATCAGGCAAGGATACTAAAACACCACCGGGAAAAACCTCTGCTTCTAGCCCCAGGTTCCCTGAGGTGTCCAGCAAGCACATCCTGTTCCCCACCCGGTCTCTCTTTCCTACAGTGCAGGCAGCTGTTTCTGTAAAGCACTGCTGCTTCTGAAACCTTCTAGCAGATGCTTGGTGACCAAAAGCCGGATTGCAATTCCCAGACACCTTTCTACTTGGGGGCTGAGAGGTGAAAGCCGTCAGAATTAAAAATACTCATTCTCAACAATTTTGGTACCAGGGCCAACAAAATCCATAAAGTCATTGATCTAACAGGGCATGGCCGTGCACTTCCGAAACACCACCCCTCAGGAGGCTGCGGAAAGAGGATCAAGAGCTTGAGGTCAGCCTCAGCTACACAGCGAATTCGAGGCCAGTCTGGCGACAGTGAGAGCCAGTGACTCTGCCTCCAGCAGTAACGATGGGGGCGGTGTGCCTCGCCGGAGGGCGGGCCTTTGCTCCTGGCCTTCGAAAGAGCCCAGCTCTGCCTGGGCTCCCAGCCTCCGCAGCCAGCAGCGCTGCGTGTACCGCACCCAGTCCGTGGCTCCTCGCTGTGGCACCACGCGCAGACTGACGCGGGGCGGCAGGAGGCTGAGAAGACGGGAGCTGCAGCTCTTCTGGAAACGCGCGTCTCGCTCGCCCGGTGTCTGTCTGTCTCGTAGTTCCAAACGCTGCCATTCTTCACCGCCAAGCCCCCAACACCCGAGGTTTTCTTCAGCTCACATTTCTGTCCACAGTCAGCGACTCGAAGTCGGGGCTGCTGGTAGAAGGGCCTGCAGAGGATGGGTACAGCGGGCACAGAGAAGGGAGGAGCTGGGAGGAAGGTGAGCTCTGCCTGCGGCCTCCTCCAGCAGGCCCCATGCCTCGCCCCTCCGATGCCCCACCCCTCCGATGCCCCGCCCCACCAGGCCCCGCCTCCCTGCCAGGCTCCGCCTTCCAACGTCAAGTTAGCTGTGAGCCATGATTCAGTCACCTACTACAAGCCCCGCCTAAAGATGCAGGAGGCTTTAGTGACATCTAGACACAAACCGTGTGAGCTGGGGAGAAAGAAACTTTCCTCTATGCCTTTGTCTTCTGCAGAGGGGGGCGTGGGAGTTAGACTAACAGAACACAGATTATCAGGAAAGGAAGCATAGAAATCTGACTTGACGGTGATGTCACAGGTGTTGGGCACTGGGGTCCAGATGCTATTTTAACAAAGAGTGATGCATGTACAAAGCGATAAGGAAAAACTGGCAGTTGTCGTAAGAATGGTGATGGTGGGAAGTGGGTGTATGGGTGGGAGCTAATGGGCGCCACCTGCATGCAGCCCTGCGTGGATGCCAACTTTGAGGAGGAGGGAGAAGAGGGAAGGGCATCCCCTGCATGGAGGGAGATTGGCTCCTGCTTCTAGGCAAGCAGGGATGAGGCTGTGAAGAGCTGCTTCCCGGCTGGCTGCTCCCTTCAGCTATAAACTAACCCTTGCAGCGTTCCTCCCACGCACCGCACCCACCCTCCGCATGTCAGAGTCCGTGGAAACTCCTTTGCAGCAAGGGTCTGTTAAACACAAGGTCCACGGTGCCCCCTCAAAGGCGCTGCCCTTCGGGAAGATGCGGGGAATTCAGCACCGTGTGCGGATGGTGGAGGCTTGGAGAAGGAGAAGAACAGCATGTTCACAAGGACCAAAGGACCTGGCCGGCAGGGCATGCATGTGTGCGGGCTCCTTGACCTGGAAAGAGAACCAGGAATAGGGAGGGCCAGGATAGCTGGGGGGCCTGGATTTATAGGGTCGAGTTCTCCTGACACTTGCAGCTCTGCTCTCCTAAGATCGGAGGTTCCTGCCAAGGTGCTTACCCTGTGGGGTACTTGGTTTATTCCCTATAGGAAGCTGCCCTGTGTCCCAGGTTTGGGTCTACTTGCCATCCCGGGTTTCCAGTAAGAGGCCCAGGGCTTGAGACGCTCAGCCCCGCAAGCCAGGAGTGTAGGCCCTGCAACCCTACATCCCTTTCAAGGTCACATCTGTTTGCTAAGTACAGTGAGATGTTGCAGCCTTTTTCTCAGTGTCGGCCCCAAGAGGCACAGAAGCACTGGGGGTGCATCCTTCACCAGCAGGCACCGGCAGGAAAAGCAAAACACAGCCTCCCTCCAGCGTGACCCTGAGGAAGCATTAAGCACTGCAGCTGCATCTACATGGGGACCTGGAGCATGGGCCTTTGTGACACCTGGGCCACCAGGACAGTGCCAGGGCACCTCCTGAGGAGGCTCAAGCTTAATGAGGGGGCTTGAAGTCTTCTCTGAATGGGGGACTGCTAGTCAAGCCAGAGTTATACCAACTTTGGGAGCAGATATGCTCTCCAGAACAAATAATTGTCATTTGTTTGTCTGTATTTTTTGTGGATATAGGGTTTCACAATGCTACTCAGGCTGGCCTTGAAATCACTATGTAGCCCAGGCTGGCTTCCAACTCAGGGCAATCCTCCTGCCTCAGCCTCCGAGGGCTAACAGGTGTGTCCCCATCCCCAGCAGCTGCCTATAAGTGTGGGGCTCCCTGTTCTCTGGCTCTTCTAAGCCGGCACAGCCCTGCCATTCCTGAAGATGGTGGCATCTTAGCACTGCGTGGTTAGGCAGTCCTATCATTCGGGGTGCACTTGGACCAACAGAGGGGTACAGACCATGCAGTCGGGGACAGCACACTATGCAGAGCAAAGGCCCCTGCCAAGGCCTATAGGAGAAAGCCAGCTAGCTTGGTCTCCCTGACCACCGAGCTCTGTCTGCCCTGCCATGGAACATCAGCTCACTGTGCGTGTCTCACTGGGACTCAGCTTGTACACGGAGTCCTCACCTTTACGTGTTGTGCTGGGTACATGTTGTATCCTGGGCTGAAGCTCCTTGGTGTGAACCTGGGCCCCCACAGGCATGGGGGTTGCAGGGGAAGCAAGCGCATCTGTCTTCCCTCCATAGCACGGGTTCCCCTGGGCACAGATCCCCTGGTAGGAAGGCACATCTGTGCCAAATGCTCAGTTTCTCCTCGCTGCCTCCAAAGCGATTCCTCCAAGCAGCTGTGCAAGGAGCTTGCTTCAGGTGGCACAAGTGACAGGCACAGTCTGGGCTGTCCGGGGGGACCCACAGGCTCTGTGAAACACTGTGACGTCCTACCCAGAGGACGTGGCATCTTGCAAGGTGCCTGGGGCCAGGTGCCCGTGGGTACCGACAGGTGCATGTGTGCGCACACGGGTCAGTGCATGTGCATGTGCTGAAAGGCATCTCCCAGGACTGCGTCACATCCCATGGAAGCCCACCATCCTGGGGCCCTCACATGAGCCCTCCAGCCAGACCCACAGGTCAGTGGTACGGCTGTGGTCCAAGGCCAAAGGCCAGAGCAGGAGAGAGGGCGGGCAGGGCAGCTCCGGGGGGAGATTGAGCAGCTACAGATCCAGGCAAGCCAGCCTTCAGTTTGAGCTGAGGCAAGAAAAGGGCCACACCCCAGCCAGAAGGTGGGTGGGCTGAAAGAATCCTGTCTCCCTTGGGCAGCAGGTCACTGTGCTACTTGGGCCTTCAGCTGGTTGGGCGAGGCCCACTGTGGCAGGACAGGCAACCTGTGGATGTTAATCTCACCCAGAGACACCCTCCAGATGGACCAGTGCCAGGTCTGGCAGGCTATCTGGGCACCCAGGCCGGACCAGTGGACTGAGGCAGATAACCTGTGCACCCTGCTTGGGCCAGGGACTTTCCGGACCCTGAGCATGTTCCACGGTTCATGGTATTTCTTCATTGGTCTCCTGTGCCTTAGTCAGCAGCACCGAACACACTCATGTCCAGGCCACTGCACACCCATCTGCAGGGCCTCCCTGTGCACAGCCGGGACTCTGTGCCTAGAGCAGTGCCTGCCCTTCCTGCCTTTCGTGAGCTTCCCTGCGCCTGGACCTGTGGGCATGGACCCTTCAGCTCTCATGAATTGTGCTGTGCTGGGGGTGAGCAGCTCCCCAAGACCTGCCATGGCTCTTTTAGCTAGGAGCCCAGAGTGGGAGACTTTCCTGCCCAGACCCTGACTTGACATTGCTGGGATTCATCTTCCCGGGCTCAGTGTGACCCCTCACAGGGTGTCAGCTGAACCTTGAACACTGGGCGGCTCTGCACCAGGCTGTTCACAGCTGCTCTCAGAGACTGGGATTCAGGGAGTGGGGGAGCAAAGGTGTCCTAACCAAAGCCAGGAGCAAGAGTCAGGGCTTCGTACCAAATGGCTTGCAAAGAGTCACTGAGAAAGAAACGTGCATTCTGTTTGGTTTCTTTGCTATTTTTTCCTCTGGCTGTGGGTGCAGCTCCCTAACTGTGGCCCGGGGGAAACCCCACACGGAAGCAAGGAAAGTGGCTCTCTGGGAGCGTCATCGATTGCACCAACCCTACAATTATAATGAGCTTTCTTGCAAGGAGTCATATTTTAAGACTAACTCAAAGATGCTGCCTGAGAACTATGCTGTTATGCTTCCATTTTGTCTGCACTTCAGGATAGGGTCGGAGAGCACCTGCCTTAAATTTGGGGTCCAGATTTTTTTAACCAGGTTAGAACGACTAAATGGAAGTGTCCGACGTACCCTGCCTGAAGTCTGACTTGGTGGCAGAGGTCCTGGGGTCTGTAAATCTTTCACTGGTCCCTGTTCCTGCTCTTCTCACCCTTTAAGTTTCACATGGGTCTAATCAACAGCTGATTGGCCAGGATGGTGGCAGCCCTGCAGCGCGAGGGCTGTGTGAGTGACGCTTGCACCTTCTCCACACTGGGCCTGGTTTTTTGCCTGAGGTCACTGTCACACACACTTGTGGCTGTTCAGGTTTCCACTGAGTGGCTTTTCTAGAGCTGGCAGCCATCTCCGTGGCTCTTGCTGTGGTGTTTGCCTCTCACCCTGCACATGGCCCATTTCTGTCACCAGCGAGCTACAGTAGGAAGAAGTGACAGAGGGAGCACACAACCCTAGCCTCTGAGAGTGTCTCCTGCTGAAACACTGGCAAGGACTCTGCTGTTGCCAACAATGTGAAGCCCAACGGATTCCAGAGCCTGCAGACCACGCAGCCCATGGGGAGCATCTGACCAGTGCCACACATGGGATATGGACCCACAGCACCTCCACCCTCTCTTCTCCAGATGCCCAGAGCTCAGGCTCAGAGAAGAAGAAGTTCCTTTTGCAGCTTCTCAGGGCAGTCTGCCTCTGGTGCCCAGTTCCACAGGATGACGGAGGGGCCTCAAGGCAAAGTCCCCAAGGGTGAAGTTCCGTGAAGCCTGCTATACCGGATCCTACCAAGGGGACCAAGCTTCTCCTGGCTCTGAGGCCAACAGGCTGCTGCCAGTCCACCGCCTCCAGAATTGCAGGCTCTGCTTCCAGCTCAGGTCCCCTGCAGAACTCTGGAACCTTGGGCCTGACAGAGACCCACACACTCCCTAGGCATCCACTTTTCTGGAGGGACCCACAGGGGACTTTGGATGGAAAGCTGTGTCCAGCCCTCACTCTGAGTTGAAGGCCCAAGGGCAGTCTCAGAACAACAGAGGTCACTATGGTGACTGACAGGAGCGGGCTCCAACAGTGGGCATGGTGACGGGCCACGCTGACCTCAGGATGAGCTCTGGTGGGACGCTCTTGCCAGCTCCCTCTGCCCCTGAGGAGCTACACTGTCCGGGGCCCTGGAGAAGGCTCTGCACTCAAGGCCTTCCGTGTCATACCACCAACCTCAGCAGAGCCTCCTGGGACCTTTCTGCAGCAGCCTTCCAGCTCCTGCTCCTGAGAGTAGGGTCTGCAGCCATCCTCTTGGCCATCACACTCAAGGATATGAGGAAAGAAGGAAGGAAGAAAGGGAGGAGGGAAGGAGGGAGGGCGGGAAGCAAAGAAGGAATTTTGAAAGAGAGGAAGAAAGAAGGAAAGAAAGAAAGGAAGGAAGGAAGGAAGGAAGGAAGGAAGGAAGGAAGGAAGGAAGGAAGGAAGGAAGAAAGAAAAGAAGGAAGGAAGAGGGAAGGATGAAGGCAGCACCAGTGGGGCTGTGCCTCTGAGCTCAGTCTCAGGGGCTGGGGAGATGGCTCAGTTGAATAAGCACTTCCCTGGCAAGCGCAAGGACCTGAGTTCAATGCCTGGTTCCACCAAAAAAAAAAAAAAAAAAAAAAAAAAAAAACCAAAAAAACTTCTGAGCTCATTTTCCCTGTTACAGAAAGCAGACAAAGCACAGGATACATTTACTACACTGATGGGCTTGCCTGGGATGGCTCCCAAAAAGTCACCACCACCACTCTGCAGGGATCGGGGCTTATTTTATAGTGAGGGCAAACAGGGAGGTACAAAGGCAGATTTGGCCACTGTGATTGGACGTTTGGGTGATGTCCTGGGTTGCTAAGGGAGTTTGAAAGTCCCAGGTTCCATTGCAAGGCCACCAGTTACACAAAGCATGGGTTATACAAAGGAAGAGATGTCTCATTGCATTTTAAGTTATACTGTAAGGCCCTCAGCTATATAACAGCAGTAGAGACAGGGGTCACATTGAGATAGAGGTATTCTGTCGCTGGGCCTGCAGACGTGTCTGCATGGTCTTGGCAGGTCCTGGGCAGGCTTTCTCCACAGGCCTGAAAGTTTTAATTTCCCCTTCACTCTGTGCTCACTTTCCAGACTACAGCAGCCTTATCCAGGTCAGCCTTCCACCACGGTCACAGAACACCCAGGAGAAGCTGAACAACATGAGAGAGAAAGGTTTGCTGGGCTCTGGCTTGAGCTTCAGTCCTGCTGGGCTGGGCTGTGCTGGGCCAGGGCCAGGTTGCAGAAGGGAGTGAGGCTCTTTTGCTTCTCCACAACCTGCAGGAAAAGGGAGGACGTGGAGGCTGGCGCTCCTCCCCCTGGCAGTGACCTTTGACCTCCCACCAGGTCCACCTCCTCTTAATACACCATCTTGGGGGCCCTTAGGAGCACACCCCAGACCCATGTGCTCACAGGAGGTCACACTCACTGTTGTCCCAGCTGGCTTTGCCGGAACCTGAGAGCTACCCTCCGGGCTGCTGTTGCACACCAGCTGGCCAGATGCAGGCTGCACTTTGCCAGCCAGGGCTCTGGCCGGGTGGAGGCACTGGGGGTGGCCTGTACATGCTTGCAGAACTTGGAAATCCCCACTGTGGGTGTGCAGGGCGATGGGCAGGGTGCTGCAAGCCTGTTAGCCTGGTCCACCTTCAGGAGCATTTCCACCTCCGCCTGATACCCGTGGGCCGTGCTTGGAGGACAGGAGGGGCCCCTGCCAGCTGCAGTAGCAGCCAGGTCCCTGGGCAGGCAGGTGGACCCGCTATCACTCACAACCCACAGTGTAGGGAAGGAGGTGAGGGAGTGGAGCTGGAGGGCGGAGTTGTGGTTCTGGGCTGTGTGTTCCCGTCTGCACAGACCACCTTCAAAGTGTACAGTGGAAACCCAGTGCATTGTGCGCAGAATGCGGAGCCGTGGAGGAATTCACCAGATTCAGCTCCTGCAGAAGAAGGCTGGGACAATGCCAATGGAGAAGGCCAGGAAGCTGGTATGGGGGGCTGAGAGAAGCCTGCCTCCTCAGCCAGCGCTGTGCAGCACCCCAGGAGCAAGGCCCTACAGCCTCCGTCCAGCTCCTTCCACTTGAGCCATGCCCAAGGCCACAGCCATAGAGTCCTCCGCTTTGCTTGCGTCGCTGGCGCTGGGAGGGCTCTCAGGGCGAAGCCCAGAAGCCTGAGCTTCCAGGCAGGAAGTGGCCCAAGTGGCTTCGTCCCACAAAACCACCTCCCTCTGCCAGAGCACATGAAGCTGCCTTATGTTGCATTAGACGTTTGGGGAAAGCTGGGTTCAGTCCAGGAAATGGTGAGCTGAACTACTGAGTGCGCAGACAGACTCATGGCTCTGTCCTGCCCATAAGCAGTCCCATCTGTCCTCCGTGTTGCAGAGGGAGGGAAGAGCAGGTTGTGTGGTGGGCAGGTCTGCACAGCACCCCAGGGCCCAGGTAACCTGAACGGGTTTGCCAGGCAGGCGGGCAGGCAGTGAGGAGGGCACTCAGGAGCCCCTGGGGGCAGGCTAGAATGAATGTGTGCTCTGATGGGTGAGGTCCTGGGCTCCATCCCCAGGGTGCACATGTGCTTACACACACACGCACACACACACGCACAGCACTAGCTCCCCCCGGCTGTGAGCAGAGCATGTGTAGGTGGCCCCTCTGAGTCCTCTCCCCGGAGGATCTCAGGCTGCTTCCCAGTCCTGGCAATTTCCCAGGCAAGTCCCTAGATACAGGAAGTCTCTCATCTGCCTTTAGCATTACCCAGAGAGCCAGGGGACCAATAGCAGCGCCCCACCCAGGGGAGGAGACTGTGATCCAGGGCTGAGTGAGTCAGAGTGTGGTCGCCAGCCCACCAAGCTTTGTACCTTCAGGCCCTTGCAAGACTGCGGTGAGGAGGCAAAGGGCAAAACTCAAAAAGAAAGAGAAAGCCAGGCCTCTGCCAGTAACTTGCCCGCAGGCCTCTCCGGCCTCCTGGGCGGTGCTAAGTAACATGACCCGGAAATTGCTGGGCACCTTTACTGTACACGGAAGATTCCGGAAGTATTATGCACCTAGAATGGCCAAGGAGCTTTATTTTATTTATTTATTTGTTTGTTTGTTTGGCAGCAGTTCTGCCAGGAAATGTTGAAGGTGGCACATGTTATGAAATCCTGGTCTTCAGCCGTCCACCGTCCTGGGAGAAGTGGGGAGAGGCCCCTGGGAAGGTGCTCAGCCCGCTTTCTGCACAAGCTCCAGCTAGCATTCATGGCACGCAGACCCGTATGGTGGCACAGAGTTCTGAACCGGAAGTGGGTATAAAAATGACTCCAGGAAAAGCTTGATACTTGGCAACAGCACTTGAAAGTAAGCAGAAATGGACTGTGTCCTTTGTTCCACAGGTGAGGTAAAGACCCAGGGGAAGAGGCCCACCTGTGGCCACACGCACTGTGCCCTCTAGTGCCTGGATCTTAAGTATACCCCAAAGCCCCGAGCTAAGAGCCTGGTCCTAGCATGGCACTGTGCAGAGAGGTGGAGACCTTGTGGTGCTGCCTAATGGGAGGGTTTTAGGTCTGGGCCTAAAAGGGATTATGGAGCCCTTTGCCCACCAGGAGGAGGGGGCTCTGTTCTACGGTGGTGGACAGAGCTGCTCTGCCCCACCTGCAGCTGTGCGGCTGAGCAGTCCTGGCTGGAGCCTCTAGAGCTGGGAGTTGCAATGACCCTTCTGGGCCCCAGCAGGTCACCTTCCACCCTGACAGTGACAGGAAGTAGACCCCGCTCCTCTGTAGTTCTGGGTCCTTCCCTCTAGACCCCTTCCTGCCTGGCCACAGGGGCTCTCTGTTGACGACCCAGTCATAGCAGATGTACTGCAGGAGGATTTCGAGGACCAGCAGAATTTGAGTGATTTAGTGTCACAGCACTGACACATGATGCTGAGAAGCTCAGTGTTTCTTCAGTTGATATTCTAAGGACCCAGGGGACAGGGACTGATCCTCCTGGGCTGGAGACACTGGGAAGCACTGGAGGTGACAGTGAGAAGTGTTTCCATGGTTGTAGACATGCTACCGCATTCCTGCAGGAGGGAACTGGCCTGTTTGCCCAGCCCAGGGCACCCACTGCTCTTCCCCGGGAATCACTGGCAGATGGTCTGAGAGGGCAGAGCCACCCGCACAGGTGAGCAGAGGAGTCAGTGCACTGCGCCAGAAAGGATTGGCTCAGAGACAGCAGGATCTCAGAGCGTGTACAAGTTTTATGGGTCAGTTAAAGAAAAACTCAAATGAAAAGCCAACTTTTGGGCCTCCCTCAGCTGTGGATTTCACCCAAGAGCCAGCCCCACACAGTGCCTGAGAGGAGCTGCCGTGGCCATGGGGCCCAGGCACAGGGGATCCTGCCTTCTGAGGCGCCCCAGAAGCTCTGACCACAGGCTCGAGGAAGGAGTTGTCAGCAGCTCTGTGGGTTTGGCCCGAGGCAGTCATGCTTTGAGGCTTTTGCCTCTGCCTCTGCCTCCTTAAGACAGTTGTGGAAGGGAGTGTGATGAAGTGGGGGGTGGAAACTGCCTGTCTGGAAGGAGCTGGGCATTTTTCCTCCTGCCCAGAGCCTGGCTGGGGCAGAATGGAGGGAGGGAAAGATGGGTCAGCTGAGCCGCAGCTGAGTCTTTGGGGCGGTGGATGAGCACAGCTGGGATCCAGCGGGATCTTGCCCTGGCCGCACTGGGCTCCTGCCTTGCTGCCCCCTCACAGCTCAGGGTGCTGGATGGGCACCCAGCCTGCAGAATCGCTCTCTGGCTGCTTCCTGCAAGGTCCAGTCAAACAGTGCCTTCCAGAGGAGCCAGCCCAGCCTGCTGGTCACTGCCCAGGGCACCCAGGGGGATCCCAGAGCTCCCCCCCAAACGGGCCTGAGCTTCTGTAGTCCTAGACGCTCACTCATCTTCCAGCCCTGTGAGGCAATTAAGTGCAATTATCTCTGAATCATGGGGAGCTGCAGGCTTCCTGCCTGACTCCTGGGCTGGAGCAGGAGGATCTGCTTGGACCATTTTCTTAAAGGGGACAAAGTGCGCTCCGCTGCTCGGCTCTTGGCAGAGGTCTCACCCTGCTCCAGTTTTCACGTGTTGCCTTTCTTTCCATGACAATGAGGTCATCCAGGTTCCCGGTGGGCACCTTCAGGAAGATAGCTGAACCCCAAGTCAGGAACAGCCGGGGGTGCACTGAAGAGGCCAAGGAAGTCAGGGTCCAGTAACCAGCTGCTCGGCCTGGCTGAGGGCGTGTCTGGCCAGGTCCATTCCACCCTCCACTCGGGAAGGGGACAGAGATTCAGGCTTCAGCTGGAGCTGTGTGGTCCGGGATTGGGTCTGCGTTTGGTCCACTGGACTCCAGAAATTGACCTTGCTCTCAGACTCCTGGAGAATCAGAGTCCCCATCAGAAGCCCAGGAGTATTATGCAGTCACCACAAAGATCCAAGGCCTCCTAAAGTGCCCCTATTTTTGTGTATGGTGCTGGGAGCTGAATCCAGGGCCTTCATACTGAGCTACATCTCTTTTGTCATATATATATATATATATATATATATATATATATATATAATTTTTTTTTGAGACAAGATCTTGCTAGGTTGCTGAGTTGCCCAAGCTAGACTGGATTTTGGGATTCTCCTACCTCAGCTTCCTGGAGTTCTTAGAGGCAGGTGTTCCTGCCAGTGTCTGGGCCTCCTGTAGCTTGGCTTTATGAGGCCTTGAGGGGACCTGGAAGGCTCCTTCTATCTC